>JAMZAV010000071.1:600000-822078 GCA_024449915.1 Sweltsa coloradensis
TAATACTCTGAGATTTGTTCACTTTAGTCGGTGAAAGGTTTATAGTTCAGAAAGCAATTATATTGAAAATTGGTTCTGATAATCGTACCGATTTTATTAATCAATGGTAAAGTATTATTGTTTTGAATTCCAGAATTATACACCTGAACATTTCCTATGTCAAAATTTAAGGGTACCTGGTATCAATACTCAATAGTTATAATAGGAAATGGAATTTATCATTCCGCATACAAAATTTGATAGAACTAGTTGGGGAGTAACGGGGCTGTAGGGATGAGAATGGGAGATGGGGGTGTAGAAATTGATTGTTTTAGACCCTGCATCTGAAACTTGAGAATTGGCCAAGTTGTAACAATGCGGTGACTAATAGATCGGTACAAGTTAACTCATTAAGCAAAGTAATGTAAAGGGATGGTTTACATAATTCAAACAATTAGTTGCTAGGAAGTGTGCACACAGGTGTGTTGGGCATCTAACCTAGGGTCGGAAACTTTGATGGCCATCGTTTAAATTAAAGTAGCAGTTTAGCCGTGTTCACCTGATGAAGTTAATAAACATGTCGGCATTACGGTTCAACAAGGCCGTATATCTTCATAAAGACTATATTGAAGATGGCATTAGCTTAGCTACCAACCTATCGAGGGTCGGAATCTATCACAATAAAAATAACAAATAAAAGTAAACGTGGTTCTTTCTGATTCTCTATAAAAACATAATCGTAAATTCAAAGATTATAAGACGGGTTCCGAATGTTGATCGAAGTCTATTTTTATCAAGATCATGAATAAATGTCATTATTCGAACCAAGATCGGGCTTTGTTACGCGCACTTGGACACTGATGACGACTGCCTTTTTGTTGTGCCCGAGATAAAGACGGCAACGTAAATTCAGGTAGCCGTTAAAGTTAATGTGCTGTATATCTATGATAACAATAAAGCGCACCATAAGGTCTATCCAGCTTATGATGTTCGGAAAGAGGCAATGCCCTTCCGTATAAGATTTCCCCAGTGACAGCCCATGCCAACTTTCCAAACTAATTGGCTAGCCGTATGGGAAGGCCGTGCCGTTATGAACCAACCTCGGCAGTGACGCCGGGCTTAACGGCGACACTTTTCATTTCAAGGCACCGCCGGGGGGGGGGGGGGGGGGCGGCGGCGGCGCTAACCAGCCCCCCCACTTGCCGAGCACGCACGCTGCAAATCACATTTCGGCTCTTTCCTGCTTGCAAGCTTAAGTTTATTAGATGCTCTTTTGTAGGCCACTTGGCCTTAAAAGCTTCCCGCTCTCGGGAGCTCAGAAGTGTCGCCTCGTGGCGGCCAATACAATAACGGAAAACGTTCAGCGCCTTCGAGGTGGATAAACTGGTTTGCTCGCTTCCAGCGTCGAACTTTGACAAATATCCTTCTGCTTATACGGCCATATTTTTATGTGAAGTGTTTATGAACGTAAAGCTGGAAATATGTGTTGGCAAGTCAAACACGGTGTAGGGGTATGCAAAAAATATCTGATGGTCAGTTCTTTAAGTCGACGGGAACAAAAACGGAATATGTTTTATGGTCATAACAAAGAATCGTGACTTTGCATCTTTCGGAGTGGAAAAACGTAGCCAAGAGATGAAGAAACTGGAGCGGGCGGCGGTGGAGAGGGTTGGAGTTATGTGCGCCCTGTGCAGCAGCTCGATCAAATATTTCAAACTTCTCTGGGGGTCGAGCTCTGAGAGGGGAGGGGGCGGCGTGAGACCTCCGCAGAGAATAGCACCGTACAAAATCCCCGCTTTTCTCTTTCTCCCAAAATGGGCAATACGATTAATTCCCGCGCCAGAAATCTTGCCGCCTTACGATACTGTCTTCACATAGGTTTTTTTCTGGTATACTACCACCGCGTTAAGACTCTTGTAGGATTTAGCTTTTTTATTTGCTGTCTTGTAGGCCCTAAACCCAGTGGCCCACAGAGATCTGTGGTGGGGGAGTCCCCGGAGACAGCCATACCGTGTGCGACTGTGCCACTGCATCCTAGCAGGTTAATAACGTCCAATCGCCAAGTAGAGCGAGGTAGTACAAAGAGTTTACTCAAACACGTCAATAAACTCATATCTGCGATATTGTTGTGTACAGCGTGGTGCGCCTGCTGCGCTAGCACTAGGCAGCCCGCGGTGAAGTAGAGCATGATAAGTTGCCAAGCCCGACAGGCGTTCCACGTAAATTAATGCTGTCTCCCTACCCCTAGCGCAACATTTTCTCCAGGCCTTCACATTACCATCAATCGATCATTCGCTCTACAATCAACATTTTCCCTCAGTTTCATAGATGTGCGAGCATGCGCAAAGGTTCCCTTAGATAAATTTCGTGGACGATTAACTTCGAAAACCTATTGTTCCATTCAAACTTTTCCCATTTATAGAACAATTTTGCTTCTGTTCATTCTCGATACTGTAACGCTTTTATTTTGTCTTGGGCTCATCTTGTCGCTGTCCTTGGGATTCCCCGAGCTCAGCGCCGATTACGACACTCTCCGCGTTTAAATGTGAACCGATTTCCCAGCGTGAGTTCTGTGAGGGTGTGCAATAATTTCTACTTAATTAACCTATTGGTAGTGTTTGTATTATCATCGCCGCGTGTGCTGCAGTTAGACTGTGTTGTCTACCATGGCCGTGGCGCGGAAGACTATGGGGGAGGGGGTGGTTTACTGCGTACAAGGGTGACCGAATAGGAGATGTCGGTGCTAGACAAGGGCGACCAAACACTTGTTTCGTCTTTCAATGTTGGCAATGTTTCATTATCACTTAAATGTGAATCATTTGGAAACAATGTGTTTTAAAGTTTGTATTTTAAAATAATAACCAGTCCCCGTCTGGGCTCGGAGTAGAGTTGGCCCTGAGCGTGGCTCGACTATTCGCAAAAGTCAAGAAAAGAGAAAAAGTCCATCAGATAGTATAGGGAAAGCATTGACTACCCAAAACTAGAAGCATTGTCGTCGGGTACCTCTCCCCTTCCCTTGACCACCTTTTCGACAGCGACAATGACAACACGAACGATGACAAAAGACATAAACGAGCGCGACGTGGGAATCCACCTTTCCTCACCCTACCCGTAGCTGGCTCTGACCAGCATGGTGATTTCTTTCCCACATCCCAATCTTTTAAACCACAACTAATATAAATAATAATAATAATAATAATTATTATTATTATTATTATTATAATTATTATTATTATATAAATAATAATATAAAAATATAAGCAGGGGTGGTATTTCCTTAGTATAATTCTGTACAGAATGAACGCTGACTTGCACGCCACGTTCCGTTGCCAATCGTGCGACCAAATCAACAAGCCACAAGTTTGGGAAGCCTGTTCCTGCTCACGAACATAGCATAGGTCGCCAAGCAACAATTGGATTCCTTAGATTTAAACATAATCGTGGATGGAGTTTTTTTTAGAGAGTTTGATACTTTTGAAAATAATTCTGAAGGAAAATTAAATTAAAAATATTTCAAAGACAGTCTAGCTTCTTTCTCTTCGTATGTTCAAAGCACTGCAGCTTTTAGTGTATTGCAACTACTTTACATATTATACAGCACAGCAATACCTTGTAAAGAATTGACCTGTGTTTTTCTTCTTAAACCCTTTATGTAGTGTTTCCTTAGAAAGCCTCTCTGTCCACCCCTAGGGCAAGCATTGGCTTTAGTGCCGGATTATGATCAACCAGACAAACAATGCTTTGTGCCTCGTACGGTGTGGGGCGAGTCTCGACAAAGCCTAGCATAGGGAGTTCCGGAGTCTATAGAGATTGCGAGACCGCTAAGCTAGCAAATACCTTGTAATACTATGATGTCTGTTTTATGGGCTGACTTAGCGGTCAACCCCAATCTTATTACGGCTACAAATGTATTACGGGACGGTAACACCATGAAACTACTTCTGCCAGTGGGTGACGTAAAGCCTGTCACATGTGTGAGAAATGAAGTGCGGGGATATAGAAGACATGGGAAATCTTCACTTCATTATAACGTATGTCGTATTCTACAGATAAACGATGGAGTGAAACGGTTAACGGGGGTTGAATAAAGCGGAAGTACCGGATGAAACATTACAGGAGGTGCTTTTATGTTGTTGGAAAGTACTATAAGTAACTTCTCACAAAATGTTTCTTTTATATACACAGATTTACTATAAGCTATGTGAGCAGTGTATACGTTTACAGACTCGAATATAAAATAATATAAGTAAAGTCACAACGTTCAATAGGATTTCATAAAAACGCGCTAAAAACTCGCACCGACATTTTTAGTAGAGAACTTTTTACCGAAAGAAATGTAAAAGAAAGTAAAGCGAATGCTGGTGTGTTTGGTTGTATTCCATACGTTAATGTTTTGTTAGTAGCAGACCATTACATTTATATTATCATCATCGTCGCCTTCTTTGAGGGGGGTGTGCATGCGGGTGTTAAATTAGCGCATCCCCTTACTATTGCTGACACCTAGTGCAAAGCACTAATAATTCAGCTACATTGGTTTAATGTCATTGTTGATGTTTGAGTTGTGCAACACGTTTCAGTTGCATGTATTTGGAGTGGGTTTCTCCGAGTAAGAATTTTGACACATTTAGTTTATAAAAAGGATTACCTTTTATTTAAAACTGTGGGTAGACGAAAATAACAATATATGTAGACGCCTACCCGAGACATATATAAAGCAATTTAAAGTTTATATATATATATATATATATATATATATATATATATATATATATATATATATATATATATATATATGTATGTATGTTTTAAGTATCTTTTTAATCCCAACGTTTCAGAAAAACTATGTTTCCATTTTCAAGGGAAGGGTAAAACAAAAATTCAATAAAACAACAACAGCATTATAAAAATAAACAAATAGAAACAAAAAACACACAACCTTGCAAACATAGAAAATTACAAAGATCCAATTGCAATGAACCTAAAATCAAATCACTTGGTTGCATTGTGAGTGTGACTTCTTGTGACCATTCTAGCACGCCTATCGCGCAATATATATATATATATATATATATCCAAATTTGGTTTTAGGGTTTTTGTTCGTGTATTTCCTCTTCTCTCTAGCAGGCCTACACAAGGACCATTGTCAGCTGGTCGACGTTTCGGCTGAATCACATCAGCCATCATCAGGACGAAACCCTAACACGTGGGAATCATTCCCACGTCTGCAGTCGAGGCAGCAGCAGTAGTTTTTTCTGAGCTGTTAGGGTTTCGTCCTGATGATGGCTGATGTGATTCAGCCGAAACGTCGACCAGCTGACAATGGTCCTTGTGTAGGCCTGCTAGAGAGAAGAGGAAATACACGAACAAAAACCCTAAAACCAAATTTGGATGTATCTATGACTGTTCGTGAAAACCTACGTGCTAACATATATATATATTAAGTTTTTAAGGCTTTCGTGGCCCGAAGTATTAGAATCACAATTGTAAACTTGTCGGGTTATTTCGCCACGTCGATTTGACTTACCCATGTCAACGTTTCTGGACCGCTCTGGGCCCCGTCATCAGGACGACTGTCGTCCAGCGGTCCAGAAACGTTGACATGGGTAAGTCAAATCGACGTGGCGAAATAACCCGACAAGTTTACAATTGTGATTCTAATATATATATATTTAAATTTCCCTTCCTTATTTCTATATCCCTCCCTATTCTAGCAGAAAAATCTTTGACACAACTTTTGTGTGTTGTAACTTCACACGCTCTTAGCCACACGCAACATGTTTCTAAGGTGGGAGATATCAACGTCGTGGCTTCAAACTTGTATTGGGTGACAGACACCGTTGAGAGTGTCCAAGGTAGGTTTACCGTCCCAAAGAAATTTCTTAGGTTAGTTTTAATAAAATGTTAACGAAATCGATGTATCCGGAATCTACTTATCTAAGTGTTACTGGTTTCCCTGCACCAAGATGTAACTGAAAATTGTGTTAATATTAATTTCCACCAAATTGATTGTTTTTGTTTTTAATAACAGTCCCCGACCAAAACTACCTCAATTTCGGATAGCCCAATAATTTTTAATCATGGTAACTTTGTTGGACTCAAATTATTATGGACGTTCATCTCTCTTTTCATGTCTGTCTCTTCAGTAACATAAAACATGATTTTTTAGTTTACTTTTCTTTTATTAAGAAACCATTTTCTGTTAAAATCTTGATGAAAAATACAATGTTTATCTAATTGCAAATGTCAAGTGGTTAAAGTCTTGCTAATATTGTGGTGAAGCTATAAAAATACGCGATAAGTTTTCTTTTATTAGGTTTAAATTGCTGTGTTTATCATAAATATTCTTTAGACAATATATTATGTTTTTATAATTTGTACCTATACAATATTACAATGATATTGTTTTTAATAATTGGTGTATTATATTACAATCATATTTCTTAGTATGCTCATTGTTTAAGATTATTGGGAATACGTTAAAAATAAGTCTTGCCAAATAGGCTCAAAGAACAGTAACGAAATGGAAATGCATGCAATAATGAGCATTTAATAACCTACAATGAACATTAACCTACTTGAGACCCGAAACAAAATATCCGAAGCACTTAACTTAAGTTAAACTTACCCAATGTTTATCTGTTGTAGTCAAATATTTTGGAATAGTATATAGTAGGTAGTTAAGAGATAATATGCATACATTCTTCAAATAAAATGGATTGATGAACAAACTATTCTGATGGTTCAAGTAGTTTGTTTATTTCTTACAAGTAAGTTGATGGCGACACCATCTTGTCATGAAACTTGGCGAGTGATGAAAAAACTAGACGCGTAGCGTACGTAGAACCATTAAAACGCTAAGGTGTAACTTTCTTGAGATGTCGGGTTACTAGAGTTATCGCGTTACATGAGACTACGCGTAATTTACCTTCATGATGTTAAAGGACCTTCTGAAGTAAACTAGGTAGAGTTGTCATTTAAGCTGTGCACAGACAGGGAATATCATTATATAACATCAGGGATAACCATCATAAAATTTATTATCTTTTTAATGATATGGTTATTCTCAATATGCCATGTACGTTAACATACTTAATGTTGATAAATTATCTTCCATAAGTGAAAAAGAACATTTTAAATAAAATGGATTCAAACCAATTGACCGACAGGTTAATAACATTTGTACCTACTTTTAATGATAACGATTTTAAATGCGTTGAATTACAATGCATAATAGAATTCCAAAGTATTTTAACATTCAACAACAATTAAAACGTAATTCGCAGTCTCAGCTACCGTTTGTGCTCAATGCGTCGTCTCTGGAATAAGTCAGTCTGTAAATAACTAAAAAGGTTGGTAGGTCAAACAAGAACGGAAAAGTTTTCTCATTACTTTTTTTAACTCTCCGAACGGAATCTAGTTAGTTCGAAAGTAACAGAATAAACGATTGCTTACGTTTTTTCAAAGACAAAATACCATCACCAAATAGTTCGTCGTCATTTAAAAATACCTTGTAGTTAAATAAATTGTATTTTTTTACCTGCCACACTACAAGAATTGACCGACATGTTTCCCTATGTTTGGGCAGGATACGAATTAGATACCAAGGATCCAAATAAGGATGAATCTGGGATGGTTTCGTATATCACTAACATTATCAACCAACTTTTTTAAACTAAAATAGGCCTTATCATCCAAATAGTGACCTACAACCAATCGTATTTTTAATTTCAAATAAATTTTCGCATTTGGTGGAGGTGCCGGGTCCTTGCATTATTGTAATATAACATTTTTTAACGTTAATAAATCAGTCTGAATCGTGTTTCTAAATACATTTTGAGTTATTTAAATTGTTAAAGGGGATTTCTGGTGAAAAACAAACTCACATACATATGAATCCCTTTCCTGCCAAATAATCAGACATTAGTGTGAAAGAGTTTAGCCAAGATAGAGAAAGACAAAATCCTTGATGTTGGAATATTTCGTACTACTTGCTCAACATTTTCATTTTGGAATCGACGTGTAACCGATTTTAATCCATGGGCAACAAGACTATGTTGATTATTATTTAAATTACAGACTTTTTAGAATAAGAGCATGTACGTAGCGATATATATTATGTTCACTCGGTACTCTGTAGAAACTTCGTTTACCACATGCGCAGGTGTGCGCCTGACGAGCTCGTCTTTTGTCGGCCGTGGACTCGCGTCTTGCGCAAACAAGACCAATCGCATGCATCCTCCCACTTTAAAGAGGCAAATGAGTTTTGTCGTTTATCCGTAAATATGTTTCATACCCTCTAAGACAGCGGCTGTTTTTGTTTGTTTTTGTACAGAATGCCCATTAAGTCCTTTCTGCTTCTGAGTTCACATGCAGACTAAAATAAAAAGGTTCTTTAATGTCTTCTAAATTGATTGTTTTGCAAATATGAAGCTTTTCATAACTCAAAATATTATAAAACAATATTCTTTAAATTAATTCTGCGTGCTCATTATCATTCAATATTCATGACCAACGCAACGTTACTACGCGTAAATCGCTCACTTTTTCCTTGTTTCTTTTCTTTTGTTTAAACATATTACGCTTTCGGCTATCCCCACTCAAAGGAAGATTTTACTAAACCCGGCACCTCCACCAATTTTGAAATCTGAATTATTTTATTTTGTTTAGTTTGTGATGATGCTTTTTTTTAAACTAACAAATAATTTATCACTTTAACATACTACAGCCCATTATAATTTATAATTGAAAATGTTCAAACTACTTATACTTTCAAATCCCATTTAATTAACTAGTTATTTTTATGTATTTCAGTTCGCCCATTGTGGGTTCGGCTTGAAGGGGAGAACAAACCTCTATCTGCCGACAACACCTACGAGATGGTATGTGAAGCAGTGGGCGCCAGACCTCCGCCCGTCATGAGTTGGTGGAAGGGTAGATACCCCTAAGAAACACCAGGGAATCGGTAAGCTTTAAAGGGCATTCACCTGCTAAACTCATAAAATATATTTCGTTCAAGCTTTGAAGTTATGAGTTAAGAAAGAAACAGAAATATTATTGGGTCCACCATCACCCGAAAAAACTTTCAACCTTGGTAATTTTCGAGCTAGGTCCCATAGTCAAAAATATCCCATAAGAAATCACATGTGTACGAGTACGATCATTGTGCCCCAAGACCTTGGAGGATTTATATCCAAAATAATTTTGGTCATTATTGATGTACTCGACGCAGCCTTTTCTGAAAATCTGCTATATTTTATTTTGTATTTATTGCAAGTGGTCCAGTCAACATAATATGCTGATTAGTGATAACCATGAAACGATGAACATTTGGAATGCATTTTTGGTGTTATTTTAATGTTTTTTTTATGTACGTTAATTGTGCACAATTTCAACACATGATGTTATAAAGGGCCATTTTAGATTGATACGATGCTCTAGTATGTATGTGAAGCAAAAAGTAAGCAGGTTAAAGTCGATTTGAGAAACTCCTCAAAATACGAATATTTATTAATCTAAAAATTTTTAAAAAAAAAACGTAAAATTTGCGTAAAATTACCGTTATAAGATACAATTTTTTATTGTCGTTTAAGTGTGGTATTTTGCTATAGATTATGTGGTAGAAAATCATTTTGGGGGTACAAGCCCCTTCAATACTCTTAAACACTCAAGTCATTTGGTCACACACGCCCCCATCCCCCTCACCCTCCTCCCGTCATGAGCTGGTGGAAGGGTAGATTCCCCTAAGAAACACCATGGAGTCGGTTAACTCTGCTTGGGATACTATCAACCGAGTTTTCTTCCAAAAACTCTAACTAAGAAATTTCTTCAATAATCCTAAGTAATAACTCAACATTATTGTTTAGCTTACAGATTGAAAATATTACATTTCATGTGCATTGACAGTTGCGTATACAGTATTTTCAAGACACTTGTACAATTTGTTCTTGATAAAAAGCCATTGAGAAACTCGCGTCCCATTTTGTGCGTCAAATGAGAAACTAAAAAATATAATTCAAGTTTTTAATATGTTCATATAACCCGTTTCGTGAAGTTAAAACATAAAAATATGAGGCAGTTCGTACAAAAGGGCATTTATGTTAAAAATGATAGAGAACTATAATAATAGCTTATTAGCTCCTGTGTATTAAAATCCCAACAGCGGAATACTTCAACTCTTTAGCATAACACAGAACATGTTTCTCTCGAGTTTTGTTTCGTCCTTGCAAACATTACCTCTCTCGAATCACATCATACAAAAGGAGAAGTGCAGTTGACTTTGAAGGGAGAAAAAAGCTTGATAAAATTGAAGTGGGCAAAAGTTCACCTCTTTTCATAATCACTTCAGGCAAACCCTTATGCCTCTATGAACTCTGGGAGATGAAAAATTATCTTGAGTGGTGCGACATATCTAGCCGGTTATTTTATTTATGGTAACACTTTTTCACACCTGGTTCACTCTTGCTGCAATAGCTAGCTAAACTCAAAGTCTTTTGAAATACTTTACGAGAGAAACCCGTGTGGGATATCTACTTAAACATAAATAAACATTCGTCAAAGCAAAACACACATTGGACGTATGCAAAGTGCGATGTGTAGGTTCACCTACAGACCGAATATTTGTTAAATTCAATAATTCTGTGAATGAGTGATTTTTAGTTCAAAATATACAATATACAGTTATTAAAACTGACATTTTCATATTGGCGAGGAACGCCATTTTACTTTGTCATTACATGGATTATTCCCACTACCAAGGATTCGAATCAATTCGAATCGAGACTTACTACTTATATCCTAAACATTGATTATAATTTTCCTTACACAAAAAATACATCATCAGCGTAAGACAGACGGACAAGCTTTCGGATGCTAGACTTGCGCGAAGAATTCCGATTTTGGTGGAGGCGCCGGGTCCGTAGACATGGGAAATAACAATACTTTGCATATATAATATAACATTCGATTGACTTCCTTCTTGAACGTTGTCGACAATATTATTTAACAGTATATTATATTATGTATTATAAGTATAGATAATCTAAGATGTACAGATCGTATGTTAACATATTATTACGTATTGAAAATGTTTTATATTATTTTTTCGATATTATTACTGATGGTGATGGTAATATTTCGGACGTTGTAATGACACTAAAAAGTAATGTGTTAGGTTCTTAAATAATATAATGAGTTAAAACCTTGTCGATGTTAGACAAAAATGCAGGAGACGATTAATTTATTATCTAAAACAAGGTGTTCCGCCATTACGTTATATACTTAATAAAATCGTTTTCTTTATTCTGACACGCTTTATCGCCATTTTTGCATTATCTTTATTACAAGATTCATAGTAAACAATTAAATGTTCATAATCATAAATCTGTATCATTTGTTATAAAAATTGTAATTTAATTTTTATCTTATGTGTGGGCTAAAACAATCGTCTGTATGGTTCACCAATATTTTTCGAAGAACTATTTAATGGAAGACTTTATTATGAATCTTGTTACTTCAAGAGCTTTTAAACCCCTGTTTTTAAATGCACTACTATGAACAAATGTCAATTTTTTATTGTAACGAGATTTGAGCCCTAGATCTTCTGCATTGGCGGTAGAGATAAACCCAAGGACTGACGAGCCTTGAAATCAGTTGAACAAATTATTTATTGGATGAGCGTAGCGAGCGAAGTGAAGACTTTAATTTCACTGACCCCCCAAAAGATTTAGCTCGGGTGTTTTTTGGTTTGTTTGTTTGTTTTTTTTTTGTTTGCTGGTTTTTCCATCTGTTTGTTCGCACTCTACCGGGAAAACGGCATATCCGATCTTGATGAAGATTGGAGGGGACTTTCGAAATGTCTGAACTAAAACTTTCTACGTTTTTGGGTACAATCGAAGAAATATTTCTCATGAATGTCGTACTTTTACGATTTTTTTCGATTTTTAGTGCGATATTTTCGTGATGTTTGGGCCGATTCTGACCAAACGGGTAAGGCTACAACGTTCATATTTCACATGGACATTAAGATAATGGTGATGTATTGCTTTCTGAAAGAAAAAGTTGAAAAATTTTGCCAGAATCTATAGAAATAAAGCTTTTAATATCAGTTTTTTGATTTTTTTTGTACGATATTCTCGTGCCATTTGGGCCAATTCTGACCAAACGGGTGAGGCTACAACGTTCATATTATACACGGACATTAAGGTTATGGTGATGTAGTACCTTTCGAAAGAAAAAGTTGAAAAAGCTTGCCAGAATCCATAGAAATAAAGCTTTAAATATAAGTTTTTTACGGTAAATAATACCAATTGACAAGAAACAATAGAAACTTGACAACAATCACCTACAATGCGTAGGCAGCAAAACAAAGCACTTGCAAAAGTAAAGATATCCCACGCAAACTAAAAACTTTAAAAAGCTCATCCATCAACGCGGCGGGACTTGAGCGTTTTCCTAGTTTTATACATTATGATGAGTAATGAGTCCACAGACTATTGTTATACCACATAATGAATTATATTTTCCTTGCAATTATTTTATCGAAAGTGTGTTCGAACGTGCAGTCGAACGAACTTCGTATGTTGTCGCGTCAACTGCGAGTTTAAGTTGTTTGACTTCGTCATGATATGGACGACTTCCTATCATCTCTTTGAACCATAACTCTGTTGTCTTATTTTTTGTTTTCTTGCAATATCACAAATGTTGAATATAATGCAAAACCTTATACTACACATTACTCAACTGATGATGTGATGGTTTCGAAACATCGCACTGGTGGTGTGACTATGATAAATGAGTTTTCGGCAAAAGAGTTATTTTCAATTTCTGATTGGCATTCGACTCTTTGTAAGCGTGAAAGTTTCGTTTCTAAAAATTCATCCAAAACAGATAGTATTCTTCAGAGGCATTCGTTTCCGCGCTGTGACTTTACGTATGAATACCGTTTATCATGTCGTGTTTTCCTCGGTTCGTGATTACTTCGTCGCCTCCTCTAGGTTTGAGCGTCATGCATCTTCGCTGTCCGGACGAGGCATGGGGCACGTCCCCGTCCCGCGACTCTGTGACCCCCGCCCCCTCCAGGGATATACTCCATGATTCTATACGATTTACTCGAGACCTAAGAACCTTGAAGAAGTCTCCGGGGGAGACCCTAAATCTTGAGACATTTCTTGTACCCCGTTGACCTGGTCGTATGCAGCCCTACGTCGACTACAAGATTAAATGCGACAAAAAAGTATTTATTTACTACAAAGTCAACGAAACGTTTGCCTCATCCATCAACATATCCAAGGATTCTCTGTGTATTTTTAGTAACAAAAATTTCATGGCACGAACGGTTTTTGGTACTTGTATTTTGTTATTTAAAACGAAATGCAGCTACCAGTTATGTTTCGCAAAGAGCAGTTAGTAGAGGTGAGATAAACCTACAACCTGCACAACCCCGTCATGAATCCCTTCATAAGCCCATAGCTAAATAAAAGGCAAGGTTCCATTATGTTGTATAACCTAACAGAAAGAATCAAAATAGACACAATAAGAATCAAGCTTGGTATTGGGTCACGATACCCAATACACCATTACTTAAATAATAATGGACATTTAAAAAATCATATTAATTTACCCAACAATAAATAAAAAATAATGTATGTACAGTGGGAAACATTTAACCATGTGTTGTGATTCGAGAAGTCAAGACTTAATAAATATGATCAATCATATAATTTATATATAATATAATCAGATCATAATATGATCAGATTTCATTTTTATTGTGTTTATATTTCTGGTGTTTAAACTTTCGCCGTTTAAATATAAAAACGGCTTTGTTGGGTAAGTACAAATAAATTTAATATTTAAAACGAATATTTAAACATAACTAAGAATACACTCCACTTTTGTCAGCAAAGCTACTGCATTGTTTTGATTAAGCTCTCATGAATGTGTAATGCAATTTGTTTAGAAAAGCGAACTTAAGAACTTATAAATTGCAATGGTCGTGACATTAAGCCTTTGTCTTCCACGGTTTTACAACTTTGAGTCCTAAAAATGTTTTCCTCCGTTATTCGTGTTGATGCATTGCTTCAATATATCCTGCGAATAAACCAGAAGCGCTGTTGGAACCAAAGAATTTCGTACGCCATGGTAGTAAGAAATACACGATCTTGCTTCGTCGTTTAAAATTAAAATGCAATGTTGTGTTCGGCTATTTACAACTTTATTAATAGGATAGCCAACAAGCCCTAGCCTCTAATGCTATGTTGGGTTCACAATTCTTGTTATCACCGCCGAGGACATCAATGATTCCACAAACTTTACACTGTAGGACGATAGCTTTAATTGCACGCTTTCTTATACTTATTGATAAGTTATAAAATAAAAACTGATCTCATAATAACTATTTTTTCAGTTCTAAAACGTAAATTTGTGTTTAAGTTGACTTTTCAAAATAGTTGTTGATAATCTAGAACAGTTATAATATAACCTTACTCTTTTTTTAAAAAACAATTTACTACGTGAAGTTATATAATATGAAACTTGCTTGTCAACTATTCAAAATCAGGTCATAACTATTCAGCATTCTTTAGCATATTCTTTAGCATATTTGTTAACGCAAATGTATGCAACTCCATTAAACTATGATTTCATTTGGGACAAATTCATTTGTGATAAATGTTGATGAAGAACTATCACAAAAAGTCAACAACAATGCAGGATTTGAATCCACCCTCATTGGTTATTTTCACATAACTCGAAACTGCTGCGGTCGCGTTTCAACTCCACAATTTGTGTCTCATGGCTCTGTAGTCTTCATAAGTGGTATCTATTTAAATTAATAAAAATCCAATATCAGTAAAAGATAGTTCACACAACATAATTTTGCAACTGAATTCATGTCGACGTCTATGTGTAACGTACGGTATGAAGTATTTAACTCACAAACAGAGATGTTGTTTTTGTCAGGTTTCTTGACGTCGTAAGTCGTCTCAGAATAATGTGTGGAATGGAGAATGGAAAAGTATGAAAAACTTTGGAGCTTTAAGAATAAAAAATATATCCTTTTAAAACTTATTTATGCTCCAAATTGGATCGACTAAGCTCTATCTATTTTCTCGTCTCGCAATAACTTTCTAGAAATTGAGTAGTGTATTCTCTAATGTTTTTTGACCAATGAAAAAATACGCCGAATGGAAGATAAAATGTTTGCGTTGCTTTCAAACATTGCACACAATACTTGTTCGGCCAGATTTGAAATTACAAAATTCGTTTTTTTTCTTTAAAAAAAACATGTTGATACTCTATAAAAGCATTGGTTGTTTTTCCAAACTGGAGGAACTAATCTGTTTTTTGTAACATTTTGCTATTTCGCGAGTGTATACTAGGAGGTTCAAACGGTTTAAGCCATCGTTATAAAGTTATAGAAGATGATTCACTGCCTCACTTCTCTATAGTATTTTAGCTACATGAGTTTTGTAGGCTCACAGCAAACAGTTTTAGTAATTTGAAAACTTTAAGCTTATATCAAGGGAGATTTGCTATTACAAAGCGGGTAGATTTCCACCCATTAAATCGTAATGCGTGTAAACGTGGAATTACTGAACGCTTTTTAATAGGACGTTCACTTGTAGCTTTGCTTGCTAAATTCGTAGATTCTTTCAGTACCATTTTCAGCAAAGTTGGCGTAGTCTATATAAAAGTTTGCAGTATAAATAACGTTATTACTGTTTCCAGAATTTGTGAAATAATGCTTGGGTTTTGTAATAATTTGAGGTTTTGCCACCTTCACGAATAACCGAGCATTTGTTTAGATCTTTTTTTATTGCTTTTCAAAAATACCGCATATTTATTATAATTTACAGACAGTTCATTATCATGAATATTATCTTTTGAACGATGATGGCGAGCAGCTATTTCAAAATTACGTAGCCTTTTACAAATTTCAAGTTCATTTCAGATAGACGTTCTTCTCACATATTTTATTCTTTGATAATTTAGGAAGCTTTGTTCAAATCCTCAACCTATTTTGCATGCCCTATCCCAACATTAGGACGGGTATATTACACTACTGTTAAACTTCCATCACGAGTTATGTAAATGCCAATTTAACGCAGACCCCACCACATTGTCATTCAACCGTTCCATTACAACGGAAGAATAATATTGTGAAATATTGAATATATTCCCTCTGGGCTTTTCCGGATGAAATTGGTTATTACATTTTCCTGACGTATATCTCGAATTGACGGTCTCGTTTGAAATGCGTACGTTTGGGGTCAGTCCAATTAATTTACTGCCGCACCATATAACCTGATCCGGGACTAGGCCTAAACCCTGGACTCGTACTCTTAGTTTTATGGCTCAATTACAACTCCCAAGTCCGGCGAATCCGGGTGGGCTTATCACAGCCGTACACGGTTCAATTCGTTGGCCGGACCTTTTTACTTCCCGCAAGTCCAGACTCCAGACCACGTTTGCAACGCCGAGATTCCGGATACAGCCACTTTAATGGGAATTATTCTACTTTCCTCACATCATGTGATTAAAACATTTGGAATAGAATTATTCATTTTTATTTTATTTTTTGAGAAAAAAAAGATTTTATAAAATGGCAAAAAAGTCGTTGCCGTAGATTGTCAACCAGCCCGTATGAATTATTCTAAACCTTGTTTAACATTCTAAAATGTATCCAAAATCATTGCAGTTGCCACTATGTTACTCAGCTGGTGGAGATAACATTCAGATGTACCTATTTATTTTAAATTGTTAGAACGTAATAACACCGTTTTAATCGCTAAGAGTTCAACCATGCTAGAAGTTGATCGCCAGACATTTTTAAGTGTGTAAAGCTAATTAATTGCACTCGCTTTGTAGTGAATATTTTTTCACGTCAAAAGTTCAATCTTTATTGAATTTTAAAGCAATAGCATAGATTAACCATCTGGCTATTATACTCATGACTGCAATGAAGAAAGTTGTCAAAAGTATGTAACTGAGTTTCGAATTGTTTGTGTTCATCTGTTTGATTCATTTCCCTTGAGCCAAGATTTGCAGTCTGATTGTTTCACGATTGAGGAGAGGATGAAGTATAGCGTGCTGGTAAATACATACAAAGTATTGAAAGGTATGTTTTTAGGTATTCTACCAAATATTTTTAAAATTGTTGATCGTGATAGAAATTCTACTTTAATAAACTCATTGGAAGTTCCTAGATTAAATTCTGAAGCATTTAGAAAGTCATTTATGTACAGAGGCGTATCCTATTGGAATTCAATTTCTTATGATATTAGAAGCCAGTTTACTGATCTAGGAATTGTAAAATTTAAAAGTAAAATTGAAGCAATGATAATGAATCAAAGAGCAAAGAATGGATTTTTACTTTTTATTTGTAGGTTATTGTCTGTGTATTTGTGTAATGTTAATTTACCTTCATAAGTTCTTGTTAATGATTTTGCTTTTCTCTTTGTTTGTTCATTTTTTGTATTGTTCAATTATATTTTTCTGCCTAGATTGTCTGGTTGCCGCCCACTGATGGAGCTTGCAACTTGAGTTAGGTGTCCTGTATCATTGCTGTGATCAGTTTGACATGAACAATTTTAAATAATTATATATCTGATATAATTATATATATGAGTCAAGATTTTTTGGACTAAAATGTTATCAAGATTTGAACACAAAAATGAAGATTGATCACAAGAATAAAGATTTCGCGTTCGGTGGTTTCTTCCGCGAAAGTTTTTGATTATACTCCCTGATTTGCTGTTCCTGATTTTTGGCAAACCTCATATTCGTTTGAGTGGGATCGTCTAATAAATCAGTTTTTTTTTTTCGTTTTTCTTTTCTAATTTTTCTTTTTTTCCTTTTGTTTTTTTCCCCTTTCTTTTCTTTTCTTTTCATTCTACACCCTTTTTTATACTTGATTTATTCATTTAATGCATATAATATATTTTTTTTATTTGTTACCAAAATTGTTGTGTTTAAATGCATTGTTTTTGTAATGCTACTATTTCAAATATTTACGAAAATGTAGTTTATTGTTGTTTCTGCATCTATGTAATTAGATTTATTTAGTTGTCCTCCTTTGTAAATCAGTTTTAATAACTGAATAGGATAGACGTTAAATAAATAAATAAATAAATAAATAAATAAATAAATAAATAAATAAATAAATTTATTTAATTTATTTACATGTTTCATAATGCATAATTTCGCCAACAAGTATTCTAACATAAAACGTTTATTAATGTTACACTTTGAATTTTTTTCATTGGGTCTAAAATATGTGTACATACGTAAAAAATAAAAACTTAAAATGCAATCAATCTGAATATGAATATGTATAATATGAATTCGAATATCATTTAATGAAGCTTGAATAATTTTGATACCGATATGTGTGTTTCATCTCAATTGATGGCGTTTCAATTTTTACCAGCGAGAGGAAACCTTTTGTTTGATATATCGGGTGGGAAAAGGGTGGATGGAAATTGAAATTGGAATCCCTTTGAGCTGCCTCGCCCGCGAATCGGACCAACAACAAAACACGATGTGAAGTGGAAGAGTGCTACACGTGCGTGGATTCGCATCGAACCGTGATTTCCACCCACGCATGTGCTAACTTTTTACTTGATATCACTACAATATACATTGATCTATCTTTTGTATTTGTATAGCTACAGATATGTTCGCAATACAATATTTTTTTATTTTGTAAGTAGTAAATGTTAAATCTAGAAGTATAATTTGTTTGATTGAGACAGAATTGTACAAAAATGTAAATAAATTCATTTTGAGGAAAATATGTGTCAGTATTATAATATGAAGACGCATGCATGATAATTTAATTTCTGTTCTTCCCAAAGAATTAACACATTCACTCCTATCTATTCAGAACTTTTGCAAATAGTTTACAACATCAAATTAGAAACATTAAGTATTTCAATATTTTATTGCATAAGAATATTTCAGAGGTGGACTTGATACAATATTGGTCACAAAAAAACGTAATTAAGACACACCTATTCAGATGGTTTATAATGCACAATTAATTCTGACATTACGAGGTTACCGGTTCTGTGGCATAGCGCAAGCGTCAGGAAAATGGAAAACAGGGAATCCACATTCGGGGGATTTCTTTTTGATAGTATTTCATATTAACATCCAAGAGATGCCACTTTTTAGAAATTATTTCAGTTACATTAGCATACCTTTAAATACGTAAAGCAAATGCAATTTATTTCAAAATTATTACTATCAACTCAATTTTTTCCGAAATTATATTAGAATAAGTTGGCAACACTGCATCGACAAGTTAATGCCAAAGATTTAAGCCCATGTTTGGCGATTGTCACGCTAAACCCGATATTCTTCATTGTCTTCATTGGTCTATCTTAGTTGAGCCTTTGCGTCTATCTCGCCCCGTCCTCTTAAATTACCCCATATATCTTGTTCGTATCACTTCCCTGATCGCATCGTACAATCTCGTTACCACATCACTCAATCGCGGAGTTGCTCCACTCAGCTGACTGTAGATCACCCCAGCTGTAGATATCTGCGGATTCACATCAGATCATTGAAAATAAAGTTAAATTAAACATCTTGGCATTCCTAAAGTCATTTTTGCCTTTGAAGTTGCCAATATCGATTTAAGGGGGTTCTCAAGTGGGTTTAGACGTCGGAAAAGTGATATGCTGGTTTCTGGTTGCTATTTTTAATTCGTTACAAGACACCCTTCAAACGTGAAACATAATAAACTTTGTCTGTTGGATGGCAAATAACGGTTTGCATTTAACCGAGAAGTGGGTCGTCCACGTGTACGCCATGTAGCAATAACAATGTCACGATTTCACTCATACACTGAAACACAACTCACTTTTATATTTTGATGAATTTTTATGTTTAAGTTTCATTTCGGGGTTTCGATACCAAAGATTTAATGTTACTAACTTTAGCAAGAAAAGGAGATGTTAGACATTTATTTGTATCTCTGTTTTAATCCCAGTGATGTTAGTTTAAGCTTGTAAACATGGTGTAATTGTTAATATGCTAGGTGTTCTCCATAGAAATATTTTAATTTGAGAGAGCTATTTGATATAGTTCTACTTACTAATGTTTTTAACTTGACATTGCTCATATACAAACTATTCTAATTATTAGCATTAAATAAAACGTATGTTTATATAATTTATTTTATCAATATATGCCTTCATACAATTAATATTTAAACACCCTATAGCGGCTATACAAATATGAAATGCCAGAGAGTAACAGTATTTATACACACAATGTTGCCTAGAGGATTGTTACTAGCGTGCCCAGCTTGGGACCACCATCTCTAGCTCGCCCGTCGTTCAGCACAATTTGTCTAATGCAGAGCCCCTTCCAGTTTGGAAAAATCGACGATATCTGCACTGGTCTTGGATCTGGCTTGGACAAATGAAGATTGAAACAATTCGTTTCTTTACCGTGCCGGGCGAATGGCTAGAGGGCGAGGGAGAACTTTTCTGAACATCTAGGAAGAGTAATCATGTAGGCACGTGATTTGTAGGGAATCGGGAGTATTTTAAAAATCGGATTCTGTAAAACAGATACATTAACATGGAACTCGGCTGGGTCGTAACAGTGACAGGTTTTAGTTTTCCGTTAAGTAAGTGGAAGGGCGTTGAAGAAAGATGATAGATGGGAGGGAGTTAGTGGGGTTGTGGGGAGGTTTAGCTTTTATAAAATGTACCAAGGCAATCTAAAATTGGACAAGATTTGATAAGGCAGTTAATTATGTATCATAGTGAATCGTTAGAGAAAACAATGTTGTAAACTGGATGGATTTTTAATTTCTGAATTGTATTAAATATTAACAATTCCACCTACGGGAATGTTTCCCGACTATCCAAATCGAGAAATAAAGGATTTAACGTTTAGATAATGCTATGACGAAGGAAAATTAAGTAATACGCTTGTTTTGTGTGGGGGTATCTCCATACTGTGCCACTGCTGTTAACAGTTAGGCTTCGATACGTGGATCATGTGTTTGTTTGCCTACACTAGTGTAACCCTTGTGTCGTTCGTTCGCGTCGTTGCACTCGGCACATTGTGCACTCGCCACCACATAATCGTCCAACACATTTCACACAACATTTAGACAGCATGGTGCCGTAGTCATTTCTAGTTCATATATTGGCAACAACAGTATTTACAAGCTTATTATAACCGCTGAAATGAACAAGCGGTTCAGGGTATTGCCTGGATAGTAGCTATTTTATGCACATTGTCGAATTTAGTGTGTATAGTCAATTTTGGTAAGGTTTCATTATTTGCTATTTATTACGTATACTGTTAAGGGGCCCAGTGTGAACGCGTTTCCTCTATAGAGTGCAGTACTTTTGTACTTTTCAAATTTCATTCAGGAAAATCAAAATTGTTTATAAATTTTTCACTCTGATAGATAACTTAACACTTGTTTTATCGTGCATAGATTTGAGATTGAAAATTTTGTCCTGGACTCCTCAAAGTCCATAAATATATCATTTTTAGACGACGTTTACATTTAAATCGTGTGAGCAAACGGAACCAAATTTCTCACATATAGATCATGTAAATAGTTTGTCACCATCATTCTCGTTTTAATTTGATTGTGATTTTGAACTTCGATCAGTCGTACACAATGCTTTTCATGACGTCATCTTAAAATAGAGCAAACTAAAATTCGTATCCTAGGATTTGGTTCAACAGTACAATGTTGAACCTAAATAAATGAATCTTAAATGTGTAAACTACAATAAAATAAATATAATAAATAAACGTAACATTTTAATCGAATTATGTATTTCGTAATTATTGTTTGTGAGACAGAACAGGATGGAGGATATATCACGCTAACAAAATGTTCTATTAAGTGTGAATTGTTCTACATTTTTATGTTTACTATCTGTTTTCCAAATTGATGTGCTGGTCTTATCTACTCAAAATCAATAAATAAAAATGCAAGTACCATTTGCAAGTGATAAAATTGACAGGATATCATTAAATCTCAAACATCCCTCTCTCTCTAAACCTACACTATCCAGTATCGGGTGTACACAAGGGTGCACTGGACTAACTCCAAGCAGCGTTTTTCAGGGCAGCAAGCAAGCAAGCAAACAAACTTTGTGCAATATTGCCAGACGCTTTTTACGCGTCTAGACAGCCATAAGGGCGCAGCCGGCTTATAGTAGTTTAACGAGGATGAAAATGGTCTCTGTAACCGGTATCTACTGTGGTCATGACAACATCAACCAAGTAAACTGATGATGTGAGCAAAGGTCTTAAAACTGGCGAAAAAATACACTAGTTTATTTTCGGAACCGTTTATAATCATAGAGTACTGTCCTGATTATTGTTTTCTGCTATTGGTAATTAAAGACCATGTTTTGATTGCAAAAAATGGGTTTTAGAGTAGATTTTTAGTCATTTATATGATTAACAAATTGGTATCTTAATTTTGGCGGAGAAACGAAGCTTGACACTAATTTGAGGTAATCCTAATCAACCAATAACAGAAAGATTTTTTTATAAATCACTTCTTAACTATTGATTATTTTTAGTTTGTCACAACAAGTAGATTTATATCATAAAACTGATTGCGTCGGGGCCTACAGGGTTGTCTTGGTCGCTTTGGTTTACTATCCCCTCCTGAAAATCAGTTATATGACTGAGATGGGTAGACTCTAAATAAGAATTTATTTATTTATTGTGTATTTTTCTTATAATTTATTATGTTATACCGATACTCACAAAACCTAACATGTCGACAGTTCGCCATCTGAAATAATATGAGACCATACTGCCGGACAGTTGAAGCGCACATCCTAATACAGGCATGCTACGAAATGTATTACACCAGCGTATATCTTAAGTTACATAAGGAGATAAATCTAGCGATACATTATGGGGCTCACGTAGTCTAGTCTATTAACTTGGGTTGTGAGGTTGAAATTGGGGTGGGCGGATAATACCAACCTCCTCTAAGCTAATTATGATTCTCATTACGATTTTGGTTTAAACTACGCATTTCTGTTGGCTAAAACCGACCGAGTAAGATGAATGTGTTCCAAGGGCTGGGTTTATGTTAATAGCAACGAGGTTGCAAATATATATTTGAAGTCAAAGATTACTTTTTCCTTTTGCCTTGCCGGTGTTATTGTGGGAAGGGTAAAATATGCTTTGGTTTTAGTTCTAACGCTTCACTTTTATCTATTTTATTCAATTTCTTTTTAAATGGTTTTTAAACTGAAATTAACCATAATTAGAAATCGAGGCTACCATATTTATTCTCCTCAATTTTCTGGCCGTCTGCTCCACCGTCTGTTCTTGTCCCCAAGACTACCGATTTGGCGATTTTGATCGATTTGGAACGAAAACGCGACTCGGAACGAAAGCGAGTTGACTCAAGACTTGGCCTCCTGTGCGAGTGTGACGTTTCACGACTGAACCGAACATGACCTACGATTGATATGCGTTTTCTGTTAACATTGTCCTTCAACAAAGATAATAAAGCTCGTTTTAGTGACCCTGGGAGTCTAGAAGTGGGGCTAACCCCTCTCAGAAGGGGGTTTTCGATCACCCGGCACCACCGCATTTTTACCACATAGTCTATACTATAATACAACACTAAAACGATCGTTTAAAAAATTGTATCTTTTAACTGTGATGTCACGCGATTTTTTAAAGTTATTTTATCCTTATAATTTGAGAAAATTGGCATTTTAGGGAATTTCTTAAAACGACATAAACCTTGCAATTTTTGTTCCACATAGATACAAGAGCACAGTACCAATCTAAAATGCCCCTTTATAACATCGTGTCTTAAACTGTGGACACATATACACTCAAACATGCAAACATATACATTCCAAAATCACACCCTTTCTTGGTAATCAGCATATTTTGACAGACCATTTGCCCAATTTTTAGTTAAGTTTAATGGGTGAATACCCCTTTAAGAAGATAATATAATGTTGTCAATAAAGATTGTCTTCCCATTTAGGGTACTATACCGTACCCGTACATCTTGAGATAGCAACGTGGCTATTACTGTAGAATTACGAACTTGTTCCGAGAATAATACTTCAGTGTTAAGTATTCACCCCCCTTTTTCTCGCTTTCTTATCCTTTATTCAGAACTTACCGTGCCCTCTGTTATAAATACCAAATAGATGCCCTTTCTTCTTAGTCTCAATCTATTCTATCGATCTCGTTATAGAGAACCTGGTACAGATAATAAGGGTTTATGTAGTGGGGGTATGAAACGTGATTGAAACGGCTAGTCTCCAATCTTAATCTTGTATATTTACTTCCTGTTCATGGTAATTTTATTTTATTTTATTTGCTGTTTATTTACTGTCATAAAACTGGTGTAATGAGTCTTCGTCAATCCTGTCCCGTATGTTAAGAAGATTTCTACTAAAAACTCTTTACCCCACAATTCAAGCTGGCGCCGTGAAGCCATGTACCAGTTTTACAAAACGTCAGTAGTGTTCGTTAATCAGAAGATTTTTGTTGGAAATATATATGCAAATAAGAGGCATAAACTTTAATTAAGAATAGCCTGCCAAAACATATTAGCGGAAAATCTTTCGTTTGTCATGAATAATAAATCAGGAGGTTTAGTTATGATATTTGAATTTCCGCATGGGTTGCGATGTATTCCTTCTATGAGGCAAACAAGCGGACGCGTTTAAAAACATCAAGGCAAAACGCTCTCACGTCGACACCGAGTACTATCTCTCGGCAGGTTTGATAGAACCGAGGTGAACGGAGCAAATTCAATCTTAACTTCCTACTCTGAAACGTGTCCCCCCTCAGAACCACCTGAACCACGTCCGTCCCACGACACAGTGGCGGTGTCATCGGCGCCCCCAGCCCCGACGCATTCGGTCGCTCGATTAATGAATGATCACCGCAACACGGCACCCGTGAGTCTTTCGACCACCAAACAACTCGGACACCGTACAACTTTCACCCGTCCCTCCCAGATAGAGAGTCGATAGAATCAATAAGCGAACAGAGCCCGGAATAAATAATTCCGGTCGATGAACCATTGTTTACGTTTTACCCTCGTGCGTTTCTAAATGATTTGTTTCGATGGTAGACTGCCAGGATATCGGCGATTAGAAAGCAAAAGTGATATTTATTGTGAATTACTTATGTGGAGATTTTCACATTCATTCAGCCTACAATTTGATTATCGAGGTTGTGTGAAATGACGAGTTGTGAAAATGTATGATTGTAGTGAAATACGAAAACTTACTTGCCAAGCTTAAGCAAAAATACCTTCTAAAAAAGGAAAATGGAATATCACAACAGACAAAGCCATAAAATGCAAAATTGTCTGTGATATCCCTAAAAAATAATAATAATATATATATATATATTATAATATATATATGTATATATACTATATTAGCTATATTGATTCATATATATTATACAGTACACATTAAAATTTTCTTAGTTAATAGTATTTATAATAACAAAATTTAATTTTAGAAAATTATCAATATATACAAAGAAATACACACAGAAAGTCATTAAAACATACAAAAAAAACAGCAAACAATAAAAATATAAACAAACTAAGTCAAAACTTAGCACAATTTAAAATTTCACTGATGATTTGCTTTTGATTACTATTGTCCTTGTAGGCGTTAGTTGTTTATTTTATGTGTTCTGATTTGTTTTTATTGTTTATACACTCTTTAATGAAATTTCTGAATGAGTTTTATTAATATTTGTTTTAAAATCCAATAAAGCGTGATATTCCGTAAAGTATAACTTACATATATATATATATATATATATATATATATATATATATATATACGTACACAATTAAAATTTTCTTAGTACAGTAGTATTTTATAATTAACAAAATATAATTTTAGAAAAATTATAATATATAACAAAAGAAAAACACAGTAAAGTCCACATTAAAACAGTACAAAAAAAAAACGAATGCAAATTTTCAAATAAATTGGCAATATATAATACATCTTATAACATTACGTCCAAAAACTTAGTCAATTATAAAATTGAATATAGATATGGTTCTTAAATTTGAGTATATTGATCTTGAGATACTTCAGATCTAGAGGAAGTTCCCTCCACAGTATTAATAATATTGTTTTAACACTTTATAGGTTACCGACAGTATATTAACCACCACTTTTCAAAATCTACACAATTTAATCTGCTAGTTTTTCACACTTTTAACCCGGGTAAAAAGCTGCTTTTTTTGTTCGGAATTGGTAGAATTGTTCCTTATTAAATTCTAATGTTTAGAAAAAAATGTTAATAGTTCAAAAATCAAATTGTGTATAAAAACACAAAAATACACTTATTTCCGGGATGTCCTGGATATTTTTTTGCCTGTAGTAGATTCAATTTGAACATGTAAAATATGAAAAATTGCAAAACAAACTTATGTTTGAAAATCAAATAATTTTTTTTTTACTTTGATGTCAATTTGAAATCCAAAATCAGCATTTTATTCCTGAAAAATCAAGGGAAAAAAATCTTTAAAAAAAACCTTTTTTTTATACGAATTTTAAATTGGTAAGGTAGAAAGCAACATTTTAATTCTCCTCTCCCTCCCGCCCCCCACCCCTCCCCCCTCCCTCTAAAACAGTTCTTGTAACTGAATTGGTAGACACTAAATGAGTATACCTTGAATTAATCTTTTACATTTATATATTTTTTATTTCGTCATTTCATTTGCCCTAGTTGTTAGTAGCACAATGACAAACACAACATTTGCAAAATAATTAATTAATGTTCTATAAACAGATCTATTCTTTTCATTAACAACAACACAAACAGATGAAGGATTATAAATTTTGATGTGACTAATGTTGTTTATGACATGATTTCGACCTGGATTCAATTAATCGTTGCGAAATTAAACTAATTAATTGTTCAACCTTTTAATACAAACGCAAAGTGCGGTACTGATGCTAATTGAATTTACTTCAATATAATCAGCGTAACGAATTGAAAAGTGACGGTTCTCGTTACGATGTAATTGCATGCTTTAATCGTACACATTTGTTTGAACTAGGTTTGTTTGTTGTATTGCTATAGGATCTCTTGCAAATCGATTAAATTAATAATATTGGTTAACCCATGAGACTGAATGGTTCTCATCGCATTCGGATTTCATTTTCTGTTAAAAATAACCTTAACATTGGCATTTTCCTGCGAGAGTTTAAATTATAAATGGTTATGGTACCCTATTATAAAATTATATAAGTTTTTGCAGATTTAACTTTACTGATAAGATATCTTTGAAAAGAACGGACACTGAAATGTAATTAAGATACATGCATTTTGCATTAAGAGTGACGCATTAATACTTTGATTTTTTTCATTCAGAAATAAAAACCTTTCTATTCTTTAATTTGATTAAAAATGTGCCAAAAAGAAGTTCAAGTTTGATGGACTTATGTATCCGTATGAAGTAGGCATAAGGCATATGTATTACAATGCCGTTATCGATATACTCAACCAACGCTTCGCCCACATCACACAGAATATCTTCGTGGTAGCTCAGCTTTTTAAAAATATTCACTATAATCACTCTGAAGTACAGCCATTGCAATGTAGACGAAGCGTAGTTTAAAACATTTTGTTAACATGTTATTGTTTACCATGCAGTTTGCCTTGGTCCTGGCGTTTGGCACACAGAACAGGTGGTCTACACGTTTCCTAAATATTTGAGTTATTAAATACATGATATATGTATATTATAACAGATACCAACACCATTATTGAAAACGTGAACGAGGAACAGTTTTATTTTGCAAATCTCTTTTATTACCGGCACCTCCACCAACAATGAGATTTAAACACTCTGGATGTAATAGTATTGTATGTAATCGTGTAATCGATGTAATCGTATTCATCAAAGATTATGTTTATTAAGTAGCTTCGCTCCCTCTTTTGGTACCCTGCTTGCTTTTAGCTCCTTTTTACGTGAAAGTAAACGCTTTTACCAAGTATGCTATCGTTATAAAATAGATTTGTGCTAATCTGAAGAAAACTGCAAAACAAAATAATAAAATGGTCAAAATGATTAATTTTGAATTTTTCCACGCAGTATGCACTTGCTATAAACACAAAAAAACTTTTCAAATTTAAGTTTTCGCATTGCTTTCTTTATTATTTCTCCATTTTTAGGGAAATTTATATTTCATCAAGGTGGAATGATAATCGGGGCCACGAGACGTTAATAGTAACGCCCCCCCCCCCCCTCCCTATCACTGTTGAGATTTTTAAGATTGCTTCAGAACAGATTATAATCATTGCGAGCGTACGTATTGAAAACGCGTAATTTTATTTTTTACTTACACATAAATATAGTTTCTTAATTCAGCATTATACAATTATTATGGTTTTTAAAGGCCAAATTAAAGTGGATATTATACATCTCGTTGTAGGATTGCTTACTACTTAGATCTGCCGGTTAAGTCGTTCGTGTAGGCGAGAAGGACTAAACTAGACCCAACATTTCAAACTATACGTCCAAACTATTGGTACAAAATTCAAAGAAGAATGAATCATGATTCGTAAATCTAACGCTGTCTTCTGCACTGGAAGCTGGCTGCACACACAGAACCGACGATTTAATTAAGTTTGTAAACGTCCATATTATCATATTATTCTGAAGTGTGTATAGAAATTTGTTCATTGATTGATTAGTATTGCTTAACGTCTCACATTAATGCACTAAAGCTATTCGAGACGATGAGTGGTGATAGATGAGGATGAAGGATGAACAGAAGGGAGGGGGGGAAACCCGGTACCTGCACGTATCCTACTCCTTTCGAAAGAAGTTTGTTGAAAGCAAGTTAATTAATATGAACAAAATTGAATCATGATTGCACTCATGTGTTATTTGCAAACGAGTTTCAATGAATGACAAATCTTAGCAGTACAGCGCATAACAGAAACACGTTCCAAAAACGTGTCGAATATAATAATTTGATTAATTCATCCAATTCGTGTGAAATGATTTATCTCGACGTCCTCATTTCCTTAAGACAAGACATAAAAATAGTCAAACTATAATGTTGGTACGACTGGAACCTATCTCTGAAATTTAAGTTTATTCCTTTATATTGACTACAAATCATAGCTTTCCAATAAGCCCAACCAATTCCAACACGGCACAATAGACAATCACGTGATCCCAAAGTGTTTCTGTAGGTACAAAATATACAGGCGCTTGTAGCTTGTACTTCCTTTTTAACAAATATCATAGAAAGTAAATAAAAAACTAATATTATGCTAAAATAGAACAACATTTTATCACAGCCATGAGATACACGATACAACTTTTTTATGTTGAGTTGGTTTATGTAAAAATGTCTTACTTTTACTGTTGAAAATCGGGTAATTTTTTAAAAACCATATTTCACTTTTAATCGAATTTTGGTTTCATTTTCAATAACATGGCCAGTCTTTTAAAACTTTCAAGGCGGGACTTAAAAACGAACGCGTAGAATATCACAGTATAAAGCATAACATTTAATTATTTTAACAGCTGTGAACCGAAAGCTAAAACCACATTTTCACAGAATTGCCTTTGCTCTGATAATAGTACTTCCAAGTATTTGTTCCAAATGTTAGGCCCTTGATGAACAGTCAAAACAAGTGAAAATAGACTATCCTCTGGCAACAATATGGAGCAAGTGTAAATTAAATTCCGTGAAATAAATATTAATTTATTTGAGTATTCTACTAGAGTTAGATCCCAAAACTCTTATCTTTCCCCTAAAGGTATTTTCCACATATCATTCAAATTTTGCTTCAATTAGAATGTTGTAAACGCTTTTTGTGAAATGGGTTTAATTAATTCGTGAGAAAGTGTACCTATGTTAAGATGAAACAAGAATATAATTACGCATAGTTCCCCCTCTAAATTAATTACAATAGTACGACAGTACGACTAAAGTATGTTATATTCTTCAGATTTATAATTTTAGCCGATTTTGACGAATTTGGTACCCAAATGACCGGAGGATAAAGATTGTCACGCCCTCACGATAGAGTGGACCGTGGGCGTGTGTCGTGGAGTACTTGTGATCTATAGTAATATTGTTCCAAAACAAGCGCCCCAAATTCAAAAGATCAAATGTTTCCACTCGCCCAATTGGAGTTTCCTAGCGTCAACAATCCATGATTGTTTTTTTACGGTCGTTTATTTAAAATAAATCAACATTGAATTTTGACAAATGTTTCACTTTGTGTGATTGCAGACGCACCCTGACGGCAACACAACAACGAGCACCCTCACCTTCGTGCCGACGATGGAGGACAGCGGGAAGATCCTGTCCTGTCGAGCAGGGACTCCCCTGATTCCAGACACCTCCTTAGAGGACGGCTGGAAGCTGAACATTTACCGTGAGTAAACCGAGGGTAGCGACCATCAGGCTAAACGTCACAGGCGTAATTAGATTAATTTCATGTGAAGATCTTTGCAAGCGCGTTGTTTCCTGTATTGAAATCGTTAATTTTACATGTTCCTTGAGATCGGAAACGCTATCCCTAACAAACTGAAAGTGCCCTGCGCATAATATATAGTAAACCCGGCACCTCCACCAAACACACTTCTTAATCGTGTGCGTTCAATTGTGCGCTCGTTTTATTTGATGGTACAATCTAAAAGTGTATTGATTTAATTGTGTTATGTGAACTACCGTTTTGGTCAATGTAAAGAAAAGTGTGGAGTCCCTATATTGTTTTCTTAACACTCTCTGTTTCTAATGGTCGTTGTGGGGCAGGCTGGTATTATATCGTTAACCGATTAAACTAGCATAGCGTTATGTAAATTAAACTTGGCAAGCCATTGCCTAAATAAGTTTACAAGATTGTTCATCTCCAAATTACCATACAAACACATTACGCCACGAAGTTGATAAACCAAGCAGTATTTCTAATAACGACGAGAATGCAACGTACACGATTTCGTTTCATGGAAAATATTGTTAACTATTATCAGAAAAGTTGTTTTACATACAACCTGTCAATTCTAACCAAATAATGTGTTTAGCAGGCCATAATGTAAACATTGCGTGTAAATGAGGTGAACGCAACGTAGATTAACTGTTACGATTAAATAACGTTACATTTTGTTACATTCCATATCTTCAGTCATAAAGAGATTGTAGAACTATTTTAAATTTAACCTTGCATTTATATGTTCGCCTTTCGAAACCGATTACTGTGAGAAAACGTTTGGTTAAAGAATCAATTGGTTTTTAGATCACATCTAGACACTCCAACACACAGATAGCCTACCGTAAACTTTATGCTTAGAAATATCAAACTTTATAATTTAGGTACCATTTGTATAATAACTTCTTATATTGTTTTAACGTTTGAACTTTTATTTTTTTATCTGTTTGAAGTATTGTTTATTCTTCTGTGTTTTTAGGCAACAGCTTTGGCTGCGCATACCAAATAAAGATTTTTTATTTTTTTTATTACTAGGGAAACGCCAAAGTCGTTGTTAGACGAGTGAGTGAGCCATGTGTTGAGTACCCGGTAACATTTCTTTTCTTCCCCTTACCTTAGGCCTCCCTATAGCCTATCATAACAGTGGAGCATTTTGGCCTAAACTATGGCCTAAACTTTTACACAACTCCGGTACCAACAATCTACCATTAAGCAAGACCCGGCAGTCACACGGAATATTCAGTTGAAGACTGCCAACAACAGCAACCTCCGGCACAGTGATTTCCACCAATACCCTATTATTTAAACGAATATAATTATCAAACTTAAATGCAAATGTTCCCGGGTAACCACCACATGACTCGCTCACTCGTCTAACTACGACTTTGGCGTTTCCCTAGTCTAGTTGGCTAAAGCGCCCTTGTAGCCGAAATGTGGGAGACGTGGGTTCAATCCCCTGGTCGGGAAAGATTTTGTAATTTCTAGATTGTATTTAAAAAATAATTAAACATGTTTTGAAATGCATATAATGCAGTGTAGTCCATCATCTGTGGCAATAGGGCCTACTATGGTAAACATAGCCAGTACGAAATACGTGAAAATATTGCAAGGTTTACTCAATCTACGAGCGGAATTTGGGGGTACCTTGACGTCCAACATTCGACAGACCTTGCATGGGCACGGCATTACACGGCCAGGCGAAAAACAAACAAAAAATATATTTTCAAAATCTAAAACATTGTCGTTAAAATAATTTCTAAACATTGGAAGTCTATTTTTCAGTTTATCATTTCTTGTAGGTTTAAATTGCAATGAATCTTGCTGATTTTGTTAGCAGTTCTCAATAAACTCGTACCGGATGTCTGTTTAAAATTTCAGCGCAATCTGTTCAGCGGTTCGGCTGATTTTCAACGTACACACACACACACACACACACACACGCACGCACGCGAGAAAAAACAATTAGGGCCGTTTAAGTCGAATGGAAATCACTACGTTCGCTACGCTCACTCGTTCAATTATTTGCGTTTAATATGCGAATGCATACGTACCAAACCCAAGAAGGCTAAAGAAGGTGTTTTCTTGTGTCTTAGTATAAGTAGTATTATTATTGTAAATTCTATACTGTTACGTTCATTATATTTAACAAAAATGCGGATCGATATAGTAGACCTATGATCCATTTTAGATAAGTGTATCCATAATTGAATAATAATAGAATAATAATATTAAATCAACAACGATAAATATACCAAAGAATATGAAATAGACAATGTACAATGTGTAAAATGAATGTGATGAAAACTTTAAAATAACTGCGCTATCGAATTTACCGAGAGGAAGTTCCTTTACGTCAGAAGTTAGTGCATTCAAGAGCGCTGACTCCCTGTGGCACTGATGACTAGAATGCACTGGTTCGAGCCCTAGGCCCTTAACCCTTCGCTTCCCAACCTGTCCCGTCGCGAGGCAAGTAAATAACAATAAATCTAACTTACCAAACCTAGCTGTTACGACTAAAGCATAGAAACAATTAAGCAAAGTTCTTTGCTTTGACACGCCAGCGTACGCATCGCTCTGTTACACTGCTGAACACCATAAGTTGCCGGGTCAAAACCTTTACTTACTTGTATTATCCCCATTCAAAATACAATTATTGTAAACCTTTAAGATCATTCCCAATTAGTTGTTGTATACTAGCTCCAACGAAAGTATGCAGATGCTTTGAGGCGGTGGGGGTAGAATGAATGCGCGGTAAAAGGAACGTTGCCTTTGAGTATGAATGAGAAATATATTTTACCAACACAAACAAAAATTATCTGTGCTAGATCACAGAGTTCCTCCGTGTGCTATATCCACGCTGATCTAGAGTGAATAGGTTTGACAAAGATGTTAGGTTGGGAAAACCTTTTCGAGCCATATGCATTCTTTCGTTGGAACCACTATATTGTGTGTTGTATTATTGTCATGGAATATACCGTAAAAGTAAAAACATTAACACATTTGCCCCGAACTTGAGATTGGTGCGCAGACGAAATCACCTATTATTGTGATGTTATTCTGCTCTGAATTCCCGCTTTTAGGTCGGCTATAATCCCAGCTAATACGATAGTACTATCTCACAAACATTACGTGTAATTGACCATTTGTGGGCTTCAGTGTCAAGATACACAGCAGTGCAAATATCCTGTAGCTTTGTGGCTTAACGCGCCTATGCTAATATAACCGTGATCCATTGACCGGTGCGCTGGTATTAGCTGAGGAAGAGTTTCGCTCTCAGCCGAAACACGTGAGACCATCGCTGAAGTTTATTTTACGTGTGTTTTAATTTTAAAACATAATTTATAATGTTTGTCCTGTAAATCTACGATTGCGTATCAATTTAAGTTTACAATCGAATATAGCATTTTTTTATCTTGCAGGTTAAACTAAACTTAAATACGATTATTAACTAATAAACACTGCTACAAACAAGGCTACTTCATACCCAATAATAATAACTGTAAAACGAGAGTATAGAATATTTGTTTAATTTTCGTATAATTATATAGATTGTATTTTGCTATAAGTAAAATATATTTAAATGAAAATTGTTTTGAAAGTAACATTTGTGCTTTGAAAACTCTTTTTCATTAGCATTGGCTTTTTCACTATTTTTTAACGCACGTCTATTACTTTAATAATTTTTTTGTTTCTTCTCCAATTTTGATGAGATTTTTTGGTCATTGTTCTTGATCATGTTGAAGATGACTTTCGTACATTGTTTTGCTAATTTGGTACATGAAAATCCAAATAATTCAAATCTTAATTACTCCTTATAATTTTTTTTTGTATAATATATTATTTTTGGGTTAGAAATGTGAACAAGTTAATTTAGAGTTGTCCTAACAGCGAGAAACATCATAACTTCTACGGTTGTTCCGCATTAGCCTTGTGGATTCTGGCATCATCCGCAGATGGAATCGTGGGCAACAATTTAGGTCGTCGGTGTTTCTTATTCAAAATATCAACCTCTCGAAGACTATTGTTCGCTCGTTGATGGCGTCGGCGCCGACAGGGTTGGCATGACATGCTTTAAAAATAAAGTTTTAACGGAAATTCGGTTATGTGACTTAGTGGGCAGACTGTTATAAGAATTAATTAATTTTACCTTATTAATTTACTTCGGATAATGAGTGGAAATACTGAGGGCGAATGATTGTTCAATTAGTAATCCCATTGTAGAGCATCCAACACCAGTCGGATGCTCTCGGGCCTGCGCACCAGCCATATTATCTATCCCCAGCGTAAGGCTGAGATTAACTAATGTAATCCCATGTGTCCACAAACCACATGGCGCCTTCGTTTGACCCAAATTTAAAGTCGACGCCAAAGTTTTCGCCTTGAGATACGGGAAAATTGAAAATTAGTAAGAAAATATTTATTTTTGTATAGGATACCCGGCACCTCCACCAAAATGTGTAAATTCATTTTTTTAATTAAATTTTAGATACATATGTCAAACTTTCACTCCAAAATTAGAACAGTGAGGTCATAAGTTTAATCTTGGCTTCTATGTTAAAAGGATTATATGGTTGAATCTCCAGATTCTGTTTCTCCAAACCTCCGGAGCAACAAGAAAATTTCGTGTTTTTCCTTCTTTAACTCTCTGTCTAGCATCGAGATGTTTTAATTTTATTAACTGAGTGAGCTACGCGAACTGGTGATAGCTCTGGAAAAAACCGTAAACTTCTTGCCAAGCTTGCAGTTACTTCAGTGAAGCCGTTTTTATAGGCTGACGTCCCAGAGAAAAGGGAAATTGTCATCTTCTATTAACAGAAATGCTGGATGGCAGAAGCGGGATCACGAATTCCTAATTCATTGGGTTGTGTTTAATGGTTGTGAATTTTGAATTTTTCCTGTATTGTTTTGAATTTGTTTTTAATACTATTTCGTGTGTTCATGAAGTCATGCAACATTGTTAAGGTTGTAATCGGCGACAAGGATTAAATTTGAATGCTGATAGATCACATTGTAAAACTTTTTTCCCAACTTTACACTCATTTCTGTCTTTACGTAGTTCTTCAATCAAGCCTCGTTTGAAGAACACGTTTGTGATATACTATTTTTATTAAAACACACATCTCAGAAATAATTTATTTCTTGTGTAACGTACATTACAAATAGCTTTGTATTTCATAATTATTTTTAAAACATTCAAATCTAATATTGTTATTTTATTTTATTCAATTTGTTTGGCTAAATAAAAAAAATCCTTATGATGAGCAGATACCATTATCACCATACAAGGGACAACCTTAAAAATGTGTTATTTGTTGCCAACATTAAATGTATTTTTAATGGTTATAATACTCAACATGATTCGATGTTGGTTTTCATCGGTCCTTGAAACGCCTGCATCAAATACATCATTTCCATATTTCAATCCAAGTAACTCGGCTGATTTTAGATCGCTAGCAATGTTTTATGTTTTGTATTCGTCATAGCCGAGATATTTCGTGCTAGATTAAATCACATCCGGTATATCACAAATGAAAAGGAACTAAAAAAATCGTTATAGAATTGATTTATTTGAATGTTGTTCTTGTTTTATAAAACATGCACGCATCTATTCTAGCGACACCTGTAGACAACCTCCTTGTTGTTCCCTTCAGTTTTCATTAAACCCATCCAAGATCAAGTCATCCCCGTGAAAGGAGTTTGAAGTGTCGTCGTTGTGTTCGTCGTTGCTAAACGACACACTCGACGGTGGAGTTATAATATGATGTAACATGAAGAGATTGTAATAATGAATGACGATGATACGCGAGAGCAAATGTCTTGCTATAACAGATTAAATCTCATTCCCGCGTTTAAGGTCATGCAATGTATGTCCTGTACATTGTAAGCTATGTCATAAAGTTTCCACTAATTTCATTTCTTAATATTTTTACAAATCTTTATAATTAACTTTTTTTTATAAATTTAATTACATTTTTCAACTAGCAAACGAATATATTTCGTGTGTTTTAGTAGGTTACAACTTTATTTTACATTCACGAGGTTTTGTTATTTTCATGCTTAAGTTTATTTATATTTTTTATTAACTGGGTTTCTTGTTTAATTTGTAATTGTATTCTATGATCGCATTTAAAATCAATATTTGTATTACTGAAGCTAACAAATCGATTTAGAACTGATCATGAAAACATTTTGGAATAATTGAAATAAAAAGTATAATATAATTTTGCAAAATAATCAATGCTGCATATTGATATTTTACTCGTTCAATTTTAAACTCTTGTGTTGTGTATGCAATTAATGCAAATAAAATGCATATACGAAGAATCGTTATATTATAACTCATGTAAGGTGCTTCTTTTGGACGTAAAATCGATCCTTACAAATTAATGTTGTCAATAAAAAACAAATTAAATGTGCAAAGCATTAAATACACTATTTCAAACAATGTAATTTTACCCTACTGTTTCCATCGGCATTACAGAAGTTAAGCCTCAAATGCAAGTTCGAAGAGATTTGTGATAAATCCAACCATTTGAACTTTGTAACCTTTTACCTTGTTACCTTGCATATTCAATTCAGTTTAGCTACTGTGTGTAGGCACGCTATTTTATAGGAAATATTAGTTGTTTGAACCATCAGGCTAAAAGTTTTAACGTCACAAAATATGGGGACAAGTTATGGTATTTACATTATATTATTAGAACAGTGAATTCTAGAATTAAACTAGAAGCAGTATCCCTTGTTATTGAAAAATAAATATAAAAATCTGTTAAATACAATTTTTTAGAATCATGCAAATTAACGTGTATTATTACTAGGGCTAGGATTCTTATGTATTTAAACAATTTTATAAAGTTCTCTAAACCTATGCCCATTATCAATTCTTCACGAATTGTTCGATTGTGATCTCAAATATATGTTTTTTTAATCAAATATTTCTGCATATTTGGTTATATTTGGTTAATAAATACATATTTCTCTTATCCTTGCCATAATCACATATTTTAAACAAAAGGTTCACTTTTATTTACTTTAATAAAATCAAGAACTGTAATTTTACTTTCCAAACCATTTTCAAAATTGCATAAACTAAACTTGGTGCTGTCTAAAAATATTGGGTACAAAAAACTTGTTCAATAAGTGCTATTCTAAAAGGTGATGGACACCTAGCCCCAACGAGGAAGAGTTTTCGTTGTCTGATATTGCGAATTTTAAGTTTGCACCCGTTACATACTGTGACGTAGAGGGTCGAGCAAAGTTTTTCGCAATACAAAAATGTGCTCCCCGAAAACCGACATTCAATTAAATAAATAATAAATAAATTTTATTTAGAGTCTACCCACTCAGTTATAGAACTGATTTTCAGTGGGGGACTTTAAATTAAATTTGACCATTTGAAAAGGTGGATTATGGTACACTGCAACGGGGGTATATAAACACAAAAGTTAGTCCAAGGTGATATTAAAAAGTGACAATAATACAAACTGAAAAATATGTTCAGCAACAAAAAAAATGTTTTAATGCCAAAGCACTTTTTTCTTTCTAGTATTATATTGCACCTGACATGATTTGATTAATTTATGCTCATATTGTGCTGGGAAGACTGATGGTACGTAAACAATCTTTTTTGAGCACTTTATTTTGTATTTTTAAGCAAATATTTTTGTATTTTTAAGCACATATTTTTATGTTTTAAAGCGAATATAAAATACATATTTTGACGTTTTTAAGCACATAAATAAATAAATAAATAAATTTTATTTAGAGTCTACCCACTCAGTTATATAACTGATTTTCAGTGGGGGACTTTAAATCAAAGCGACCAAGCCAACCCTGTAGGCCCCAACGCAATCGACGAGCGAGCGATAACCAACCAAAGATCGATATTTTTAATAGGAAATATAGCAATCAGTGGTATGGACAGTGCGAACACCCGCGGATCTACGCCAGAATCAACAAGGCCGATTCAGCACAACTCTGAATTTATTATGTGCTTCGTTGCTAGGACGGCTCCAAAGTCACCGTTTACAAACTCCTAAGACAAGAACTGATGGACTTAAGTCCAAATCAGAAGTTAAAAAACTTCTGACTTTAACGGGAATCGAACCCTGGACCTTCTGCATTGGAAGCAGATACGCTAACCACAAGACCAACGAGCCCTAATTATTAGAATATAAAATTTCGTAGGTAAATATCTGTTCAACTCCAAAGAAAACTGTTTCATTTTGTTTATGTAACTTATTTATTTTATACTTTTTCAACAATATTTTAAGTTGATGTTAAGGGAATTAATTCTACCTTAGTAAACGAACCCTTTCAAATTATGAAAATTTAATTGATATTACAAAATTGGTGTAAACATTTAATAAAACACTTTCTTGTCTTATTATTCTCGAGTAACGACGTTACATTGCGTTGTAATAGTTAACGCTTCATATAATAATTAAATAACTTGACAGTTCACCGAAGCCTGACACGTCCTGTTTCTAACGTAAAGTTGTTTACATTTCCCGTGTGCATTCAACAACGTCAGATCACCAGATGCCTTTGTCATCGCAATACACTGTTCAACTGTACTGTTTGTATAAGTCAATTGTCTGAGCTGCATTTCCTCGTCGATGCAAATAAAATATCCTTGCCGTTAATGTGTCATGGCAAAGCCAGAGGCGCATTTGGTAATGTACACATGTACACAAAACTAGTTGGTTTCTCTGACATTCACAGCAAGTCATTTGCAGCTCACTGCTGATTTATTATTCAGGTGTTATTTTACCCTTGACTTGAGCCCCAACATGCTTCAGTAAGTAATTATTGTCAAGGTAAAGCACTTCAGTCTACATACACCAGTTTGTAATGTTAACATCGCTAAGGGAATTTCATTCACATTTTCTTCCAGTTACTGGTTTACGCAACTCATTTAATAATCACAATTCATATAATACAAACAAATTATATTAACTGGTAGACTAAATCAATCCCTTTTTTACACTCTTTTACTAAATTATTCTTAACTTCTGTATGATCCTTGGGCTGTTGCGTCGTGTCGATGATGAGGCACTGCTCGACATTTCACCACTTATGTTGGTGGCTTCTTCAAGACTAATTCTTATTTACCCGTATTAACTTTGAAAGCTTTCCTAGATTTAAACCATCTTGAACAATGTATATTAAGTAAAGCAAATTATGTATATTTGTTTATCCAACACCCTTATTGCTTTGTTTTTGTTTATTAAGATGGTTCACCTCCAGTAATTCTGAATCAGTTTTTGCTATGCAGGGGCGTAAAGATGGGAATGCTTGATTTGGTAGACTTCTTCCTTCATTATTTGTTCTGTTACCTCACTCGCTTACATCTTCACCTTCCCACTTCACTCTCACAGCAATAGAGGTGACAAATAATGATATAAGAAAAAGTACAAATCTAAGTCCTGAAGTTTTGTTCTCTGGGCACTTGAGGCAGCCAAGATGCAATTTGTTTTGTGTGTTTTGGTCGTGACAGTCACGCTAACCTCGACGTGTGTGGGCTTTCATTCGGATGTGGGGGTACCAACATTTCTTGTTATATTTGCACACGAGCTCTCACACTAGGATCGTTTTGCATCTTACATCTGGCATTAATTAGTTTATAGTTACTTATTGTTATTATTTATTTTCCCCTTATTTCCCCCATGTTTACTTTTCTTAATTCTACTTGATTCATTTTAATTTTGTAAATTCAATTGTTATTCATTTACACATTTGTATTATACATTTGAAATGTCATAAATTTTATCGTATTGTACAGTGATGTTGTTGTTGTTGTAACATTATTATTTCAAAATTTGATAACTAAAGCTTATTATTTATTCGCATTTTATGTTCTTGATTTTATGTATTGTCGTCCTTTTTAAATCAATACAACACATTTGAATTTTAACATATATGCGTATTCAACATTGCCAATTATTTTGTTTGTATTTTAAATGTTAAACAGTCATTCGTCATTGTTATAATCACGCGTAAATCCAAAATGTATATAGGATGATTCGCGAAATATTGTGAAATGTTCAAAATATATTTGTTTAATTTAATAACAGTAGATTGAATGGCGGGCTTTTAATAATTTTAAAATTACCATTAATGTAACTAATTGTGTTAAATTATACGTACACATATACAAAATCAGTGTTTGTGTCTGTGTATCAAGTTACAATGCTTGATATGTAGACACGTATGCATTTGATCCTGAACGATTCTTTGCGGGACAAAATTCCCTAAAAATAGCGATGTAAATTATGTGTAATACGGAAGCATTTCTGAGTGGGAAATGATGTCACGCCCCATTTGTGAAATATCCCTCACACTTCCATAGCATTGCAGTTGCAGATATACATAGGTATTCCACGTGGTTGACACTTGATTGTGCAAAGGATTGTGATGCCCCAGTTTGGTGACTAGACAAGATCATTATAGTAGTTGTCAAAGATCCCAACTCGACGAAGACTATTCCCATCATATTCCAAGACAAATTACGGCTCTCTGTAGAGTGCAAGTAGGATGTTCGTTCAAACACCGATCCAGCAAGCAAAACAATTTACTGATGGAACGATCGTAAAAGTTGTGTTATTATCATTTAGAAATTTGTTTAAATCTCACAATATTGTATTTTGTGTGCATTCATGAAATTGTAGATTTATTGCCTACCTTTGTAAATCAGTTTTTGTAACTGAATAGTATAAACGTTAAATAAATAAAAGAGTAATGTCCGTGTGTGCAATTTAACAAAATATTCAATGAAATGCTAGTTTAAACAATAAGATAAGGAAAAAGGTTAAAAAGGCCATATTTAGGTACAGCAATAATAATAAAACGTGCGAACAAATGGGATGAATATCATTTATAACTGATATAATAACACACGAATTAATATGCCGTTGTTAAAAACTAAACATTAAACCACTCTTATGAGCATACATAATAATGATATTATACGCAATATACCTCGTTAAAATAAATAAAAGCGAAACTGTAAGCTTAAGGTGAAGGTATTAAATCCGCATAGTGCCGTGCCTCAGGAAAACTTCGACGCTAGCGTCGTTGTATGGATGCGGAAGCCAGGCGAAACTTTTAGAGGAAGAAAAATCTTCGTCGTTATGACACAGAACTGGGCCCATAAACATAAACGAGCTAGCGGTCGGCCGCGATGCGGAATACACTCGGTTTCGTCAATGTAAAAGTTCATCCTTAGTTTCCAGAGCACACGCGCATCGGTGCTATAATAGGGAATATGTAAACGGTGCAATTTGAAGCCCCTTCAACGAAGCACATAATACAGTACAAATATTGTATCCATATAGGTGAATTTTGGACAACTTGTAATCAGGTCTTTCAAATGGCAATCGCTGGTTCGTCATTACCGGGTTGATCGTCAATAGCGTCGGCGTCGGGCTGGTTCGGAGTTACTTTAATTAAAGTAAAACGACCGGAAATCAGTTCTTGAAACCATCGATTTAAGATTAGTTTTTACCTGAGTTACTAGACCCAACACAACCGACAATTTGTAGTGAGACTGATTCGGAAGGTCCCGGCCCGGTACCCACCAACGGCAATCCTGATAGCAAGTTTTTTCCTAGGTTTTCTTCAGTTTTTAATGCAAATGCAATTGGAATTTATTACTCTGAAATAACTCTGGATCATTCCCTTCATATCGACCGAAACTCAAAAATACCTAGTTATACACCTGAAGAGGGCCAAACAAAATTGTACCTGAACAGGTTTCCCCACGAGAAATTCAAATAATATATTAATGATTAAACACAATTTGTATTTGTTTATTTGATTTAAACACACACGCACACAAGCATCAGACGTTGAAACATACCATACATAATGATACATACCATGTGATGCAAATAAAAAGTCATAAGAAAACGAAAATATGATCATCACTAGCTTTGATTGCCATGTCTGAGTTGAGCAACTCGCTGAACCGAATTAAGCTAAAGAGAATGAGTCTTCAGAAATAACGTATCAACCTTCAGCAGACGCTTCCTCGCAAAACAATGTTCTCTTTGAATCCCGGTGATCCTGCTATGGTCTACACGCTTTTCCGCTCCGGTAAATCAAACCAGCCAATCAGAAGCTAGCCGTCCAAAGCCAGAGTTCAATGATCGTGGTCTAGCTGAAACGTCTGACCGATTCGATGTTTCAACCCGTTGCAAGGCACAGATATACCTAGTTACGTCCTGTGTGCATGGATGCTGTGTCGTGAACGATACGATTCTGTAAGTGTAACCAAGAAACGCATTAAAAACATATTATTATACTTCACTAGGCAGTGCAGAAAGTACCTTTAAAAAAATGGTTTCAAACTTCTTAAGTAGAATTATCCAGCTTAGTTCAACAAAAGTTATAGACAATCATCAATATTTTCCTTGAGTAGAGACAGTATCGTTTGGCTAAAACTTTTGACTTGATATTTTTATTTATTTATTTTTTCTACATATGAATCTTTGGCATGTGTTGTTAATGTAGTTTACTATTGCTAATTTGCATTAAAATGTTCATATTACGTGTAATATCGTGGTCTGCGATTGTACTGGAAACAAGCAATACATGCGTATAACGGCTAATCATTCCCTCCCTAAGGTGTTTGATCGAAAGCCTGCCTAAAACCGAAAGCGAACAACTCATTTCAAATGACGAAATAAGCTTGTCACTTGAGGGTAAAAATAAACAAAACATTGTTAAAAATGAGAATAAAATGGCAGGTAGGCTCATTATGAGCCATGTTTGCACTCTGAGCAGACTTGTACCGCCGTAGGGGTTGAAAAATCGCTCGCTTGTGTGGGTAGGGTAGGGTAGAGGGTTGAGAGAATGCCAGCGTTAGTCGGATGTTTGTTGTTAATTGAAGGGCTATTGAAACGTGAATTGCGTTTTATTAGATTGTTTGGAGAGATCAATAAAAGCAAACAAATCAGCAAATGTTTGTATGGATTCGTAGGTAGAACAGAGACGTGCGTGTAACCAGTCTAATGTCCAAAGGGAACACACAGCACATGGGGACACCGCTCTATAGCACGCGTTTATGTACTAGTAAGTACATAATTTTATACGTATTTTAGGAGTGTATTTTGATTATTTGGCTAAAGAGGCACTCGATATTATTTCGCATGGCACTATAATTATTTTGATTTATTTTATTTCTTATTAAATGTGTGTCATATGCAGTCTTTAAGTTTTTATCTACTTTCTCAAGCTCATTTATTTGTGCAAGTATTGGATTCATACTACACTTCATAAGCGTCAGATTATCCCTATGTGATATGTTTTTATATGTTTAATATTTTAAATTATTTACTTTGTTTTTTATAGGTTTTTGATGTTGGTATTTGTATCATGATATGTGTTTTTGTCACGAAACGATTCAAACGAAACAGCATTTTTGTATATATGTTTCAAACATTGTGGTTAATTTAATTTCTACAAGACAATTTAATGATCCAGGCAATAGGATATTAAACTACACTTTATTAGATACATAAGATAAACTTTGGGAAACACAAGTACGTATGAGTATGTATTGTTCTTTCAACTTGCGTTTTATAACTTGAGCTAACATATTTGTCGAGATTAAATTATCGGTTTTCATTAGACACAATATTTTATTGTATGAAGTCGAGTATATAACAATTCATTCAAAAACAATGTTTAGTCCATGATAAACACTACTATTTGAAATGCATTTCTTTTCTGTAACAGTTTCTTCAACTCAATCAATTCTCGCGACAGAGATAGTGGTAACAAGTATGTTCGGATGCAAATGTTCGCTAGCTGGAGAGAGGGTGAGCTTGTAATGCAGACTTACAGCACGGTCGGAAAGAGTGATGGGATACGGCGGTACGACGGTCTCTTTATTTGGAAAATATCGTGTGAATAGCGAAGTTAAGAAAGTAGGAAATCCAATTTGAAATCCGTCGAACTCATCTAAGTTTATGTTATGGGATGCTGAGCGCTATTCATTGTAAGATCTGTGGAGCATCCCCCTTCTTTGCTCTGTGATCGTACTTTGCTCGGGGAGTTTATTCACTCGCCCTGGTACAGCAGAGCTCGTCACCGCCCTAGTGCACCCAACATCAACGAGCTAATGTGTTACCCGTATGGAGTGAGATACGAAGAAAGCGACATTCTACAGACGAAGAACTCAATTAAGGAGCTAACAACGGTGGAAGATAACACATTCAGTTTCACATTACCAGAGGTTGAAACTTAGATTATTTTGTTTTCTAAAATAATTATTTGTGTCTTCCACGTTGAAAAATATTACTTAAAGCGTATAGTGTTCTTTCTACTTGTCATTATACGTCCCTACATGTCCATAAACTGCCAAGCAAGATATAATTATAACAAAAGTAATATTATGTTGTTCACATTAATAGTAACAGTAAGTGAGTAACTCCTCTTTGTTGTCATAAATTACATAATTATAAGATAGAGAACGTTAAGAATGAAAATAGCGAACTGGATTCATCGAAGATAGAGCTTCCACCTTACCATTGGACCAACACACATGCCATACAATAGTGATATATTTCACTACATCAATACGTACAATAACACACACTGAACACAAAATTACGGTCAGTATTTAATTGTTACATAAATAAAGGCCAAAGTAAAATATTAAAAACACATCAAGGTGACAGAAATAGAACAACATAAACAAAGTTGATTTGTTATATTTTTTAAAATTATTTTTAAAAATAAAATAAAATCGTATTTAGAGTACCAATAACATGGAATATAATTCGAAAGGTAATAAATAGAGTGAATATGAAAAAGAGTTCATCCTCTTATGATTCGAAGTATTTTGTCGATGCTGTAGAAAAGAGTTGTAAAATGTATGGTTTACTCGGATCTGAATAATGTCGATTTTTCACTTGTCGTCTTTCTTATTTTGCTATGGCTTTTAGGTTAGATTCTTGGTTCGCGAGCTTGGCATGCAGATGACAAAAATATACTCAAATAATTCCAGTCAAGAAAGTCGCATGAAATATTTTACCTCCAATCTTCGTTTTCTTTGGAGCACCGCAATGTTAGAAACATTCAGCACATAATTTCAATATTCAATCTTCCTTTGCTAGATTATCGATAACTCTTAATGTGCATTGATCACTTTCGAAGCCAAAATCTCGTTTAGAACATTCATAAACTTGGGTTATTTGGCCTCCAAATATTCTTCACTGAAACAGACATAAGACAACTTGACATCAAAAACCATTAGCTTTCAAAGAACCACTCATAAACATTAAAACCTGTGGACTATATTGATTGGCGAGCCGGCGAGTTAGAGAAATTGATGGACCAGACCTCACAGAGTTGGCTCACACAGATATGATACCACCGCTTTTTCGGGAGCTATTTTCTCTCCGTGCCTCATATTATTAATAAGGAAAATTTTGCGATTTCATTAGAATCAATTTACAGCCTAAGTTTGGCAAACTTTGGAAGTCCCATATCACTCCATCACAGTTTCGTTCAAGTTCTAGGTAAGTTCGAAGTATATCATGTTGATAAACCCTCTGTACACAATATGGCTAAAAAAATATAATGAACATTGACGATGCAAACATATTCACTTAAATATTACCATCATCTCTATTCACAGTAGGTTTATTGGTATTAAAATGAATATGAAATTCAATATGAAATTCGTTTTAATTCACTATTTATTTGTTTTTATTTGAAATAATAGAAAATACGATTTACAAGAAAACTAGGGAAATAATAAACATTATTAATATTTGCATTCAGATTTATTCGTAGTTTTTTTCGTTTATTATAATGTTAATTAAATGTACCACCGTCGAGATCTTATGCAGATTTATTCAAACGTTAATATTATTTAACAAGTCGAGAGTATGAGAGTATATACGGGATTTAATAACGTTATCACAAAGCTCGTTTCAACTTACAACGCTACAATTTGTGTTTTCTAGTGGACAGTATTTGAGTTATTTCTGAAAAGTTGTATGGTTAAGAGGCATAAACAACAATATATTCATCGATAGAAAAATGTAGGCGTAATTAAAAAAGTCCGAACACACATTTTGGGCTCGAATCGTAGCGTTCCCATGCACGAGTTTCAGATGACACCACACCAACTGTCATGGCCGAATGGTGGGCAAAAAGTACCAAGACTCTTCAAAGCTGCATAACATTTGGCAGTTCAAACCAATCGAATATGTATTCTAATGTTACTAGGGAAACGCCAAAGTCGTTGTTAGACGAGTGAGTGAGCCATGTGTTGAGTACCCGGTTACATTACTTTTCTTCCCCCTACATTAGGCCTACCTAACCTACCATAGCCTAGAGAGGCGCATTGGTCTTACAGTTGACGCGCCCGTATACCTACTAAACTTAAAAAAAACATTATTTATACGAATATAAATATCAAACATAAATGCAAATGTTCCCGGGTACTCACCACATGACTCGCTCACTCGTCTAACAACGACTTTGGCGTTTCCCAAGTCTAGTTGGCTAAAGCGCCCTTAAGGCCGCTTTACACGGAGAAGTTGAAAAAGTAAAAAGTAAAAAGTAAAAAGTGAAAAGAACGAGTAGGAAGAGAAAAAGAAATCCCCTGGTCGGGAAAGATTTTGTAATTCCTAAATTGTATTTAAAAAATTATTAAACATGTTTTGAAATGCATATAACGCGGTGTAGTCTATCATCTGTGACAATACTATGGAAAACATAGCCAGTACGAAATACGTTAAAATATTGCAAGGTTTACTCAATCTACGATCGGAATTTGGAGGTACCTTGACGTCCAACATTCGACAGACCTTGCATGGGCACGGCATTTCACGGCCAGGCGAAAAAAAAACAAAAAATATCTTTTCAAAATCTAAAACATTGTCGTTAAAATAATTTCTAAACATTGGAAGTCTATTTTTCAGTTTATCATTTCTTGTAGGTTTAAATCGCAATGAATCTTGCTGATTTTGTTAGCAGTTCTCAATATACTCGTACCGGATGTCTGTTTAAAATTTTAGCGCAATCTATTCAGCGATTCGCCTGGTTTTTACAGTACAAACACACACGCACGCACGCAGAAAAACAATTAGGGCGTTTAAGTCGAATGGAAATCACTACGTTCGCTACGCTCACTCGTTCAATAAACGTGTTTGCAATGAAACAATGGTAATTGAATCTCTAGTTTTATCAAAAACAATTAAAAGCTGGAACCCTGTAAAAGCAGATCTAATGGCTATGCTAGGTAGACTTACCGTTTCGTGGCTGGCAAAAAGTATTTCAATATTACTGGAAGAACTTTACTTAGCTATCCGATATATTGACATCTTACAGCGTACACATTTTAATCAGTGTAGGCGAAAAAAAAAATTGCGTCTTCTTCCTATCCGCCTATGTAGCCAATGTTGAAATTGCATTCTTTGCCTACCAGTTGCCCAAAGTTAGTAGATACTGCGCAACCAAAGCCTTCCTGAAACTCTCGTGTTTGATTGAGATTTCGAATCCATGGTTCTGGGAAGTGTTTCATTTTTATGTATACGAGTCGAATGCGTCAATGAAGAAAAGAATTATCTTGGCTTATTATTATTATTATTTACTAGGAAAACGCTTAAGTCCCGCCACGTTGATGGATGAGCTTTTTTGTAAGTTTTTAGTTTTTTTAGGGCCACTTTTTCTTTGCAAGTGCTTTTTGAATGCATTGTAGGTGATTGTTGTCAAGTTTCTATTGTTACTTGTTAATTGTTATTATAAATCTAAAAAAAACTCACATTAAAACCTTTATTCTATGGATTCTGGCTAACTTATTTTTAACTTTTTCTTTCAAAAAGCAATACATAATCATTACCTTAATGAACATGTAAAATATGAACGTTGTAGCCCCACTTGTTTGGTCAGAATCGGCCCAAATGTCACGAAAATATCGCACTAAAAATCGGAAAAAATCGTAAAAGTACGATATTCATGAGAAATATTTCTTCGATTGTACCCAAAAACAATACAGCTCTAAGTTCAGAGATTTCGAAGGTCCCCTCCATTTTCATCAAGATCGGATATGCCGTTTGTCTGGTAGTTTTCAGTTGGTCTTTTTTTTCAGTTGGTCAGTAAAATTGAAGTCTTCGCTTCGCTCATCCAATTAAGCTTCCAAAATTTATGTTATACTACAACTTTTGCTTTAAATTTGTTCTTTCATGGGACACAATTTCAGAAATTGTGTTCGTATATTTAATCGTGCGTCAAGGGGCGTTCTCGACGGCGTATGCGATCTTCGATGAGACAACATAATATGTTTGTGTGTGGACATGCGGAGCTGATTGTATGTAGAGAAGCAGAACTGCTGTGTGAAAAAGAGAAAACAATACGAGTCGCATGGATGGTTGTGAGTTGTAGGGGTAATTGTCTATTTCGTGTATATGATGCGCAAAGAAATACATATAAAATCTCAATCATCAATCAGTTTTTATAACTGAATAGGATATAAATTTATTTGTTTGATAATAAATATTGAATCTGATAGAATATATTCTACACTTTTCAAAGAAAATTAACCAAAATCATATCTAATGACATTTTGACCATACTTTATAAACCCTTTCATCCCCGACGGAACTTCAAAGTCCCTCAGTTTTATTGTAGTATAGCATTAACATGAATAGGATAATAGCTCAATAAGCCTGACGGGACGTTTGAGTCCCACTGCTCCTGAGCACATATGCTATCGCACATTTACAAAGGATAATATTTACGACTTGTACATAATTTTTTAACTTTAGGTTTAAAAATTGAAAATAGTGGAATTTTGAAAATAATTTATAAAAATCAGAAAAAAATAATAAATTTGACTGATTGATTGATTGATTGATTGATTGATTGATTGATTGATTGATTGATTGATTGATTGATAGGAATTGCTTAACGTCTCAATTGATTGATTGATTGATTGATAGGAATTGCTTAACGTCTCATTTTAATGCACTTTGGCTATTCGAGACGATGAGTGTGTCGACAGATGAGGATGAAGTATGAATGGAAGGGAGGAGGGGAAACCCGGTACCGGCACGTAGCCTACTCATTTCGAAAAGTACCAAGGGGACCAACGGCTTAACATCCCATCCGAAAGGACGGTGTAACTTTGAGTCATATAGGTTCCTCCACTAACCCGGACTGCCGAGCAGACGTCGAGGAGAACGAAGCCGTTACACTAGCTCTCGAACCCTCCATCTGCTCTAACCAGCGGTATACGTGAGTTTCAGGACAGAGCGGTAACCCACTCTACCCCTGACCACGCCCGATTCTGCTTAACTTCGGTGTTCGGGTGGGAACCGGTTAAACGGCCTCGGCTAAACCGCTGGCTAATATAAATTTGACATTTTTTATCCGATTTTCATTTTCATTTTTTTTAAAGATGCCTGTACTTAAACTATTTTTTTTGTAAAAAAAAATAACTTGAAAATTGCGGTACATGTTCTAAATCCAAAATTTTACAAAAAAAATCTAAAATACTCAAATAAAGAAAATTGTTTCAAACAAAATTTCGCATTTCGCATTTTGTTTGATGAATAAGTAAAAAAACCAAACTTTTCAATTATTTGGGGGTTCATGGATGAAAGGGTTATAGAATGGTTGGAAACACATTTTGAATTAAATTAATACGTGGGTTAGTAATTATTACCAAGGAACCTACCGCGTTCTGATTGGTTAGCTGATTGATTGCCGCTATATTTTTCTTTAGGATTAGGGCTTAAATAACTGATTTCAACATTATTTTTAACAGAACAACAGGTTTGTACAGACATTTGTATGTATGCATGTACACGGCACGCTCGTAAGCACTCAAATTAAGATGTACATCGCTCTGGAGAAAATTTTTAACTACATACGTGAATTCTAAAATGCACATGACACAGATATTTTTATGCAGAACGACATAACAAACAGAATTGCTTTATGTAATAAGCCCATGTTTAAGCGTAAAGTTAACGTAACGGGAGCAACCTCTTCTTGTTCCCGTTGCGTCGACTTTATGCGTAACCATGGTGTATGGATGGGTTTATTACATAAAGCAATTCTGTTCTGTTTGTTGTATGTTGTTCTGCATAAAATTTTCTGTGTCATGTGCATTTTAGAATTCACGTGAGTATAGTTTCAATTTTTCTCCAGGGCGTTGTACAATTAATTTGAGTGCTTACAAGCGTGCCGTGTCTATGTCTGTCTCGTGAAGACTTTGTAATGCTTACTTCTTTGAAATAATATAATTGAGAGAGTAGAAGTGAAACTTTTAATAAATGTATTGTTTCGAATTGGACGGGCAGACCACTTCTATGATTAGTATAGCCCTATACGCTATCTCATACCCAAACATTCAGTTCATCTTCTTAGCAGGATAACGTGAGCCTATCGCCACCATATCATAAATAATAATTGAAATTTGGCTTTACGTCTCATACTTATGCACGAAACAAGACAATGGGCTATGAGTGAAATGTGAATGATGATGAACCAATCAGGAGAGCAAACGTATAATGACGTCACCTCGTTCTGTTTCAGATGTGCCGATCGTTACCCTCGAACTGGGTTCGAACCTGAACGCGAGTGTCATTCGAGAGGGGATCGACGTCTACTTCGAGTGCAACATCAAGTCCAACCCCTGGGTGTACAAGGTCAGCTGGCGACACAACGTGAGTACCATCAAGTCCAACCCCTGGGTGTACAAGGTCAGCTGGCGACACAACGTGAGTACCATCAAGTCCAACCCCTGGGTGTACAAGGTCAGCTGGCGACACAACGTGAGTACCATCAAGTCCAACCCCTGGGTGTACAAGGTCAGCTGGCGACACAACGTGAGTACCATTAAAAAGTTCCATAAAGGACATGTTCAACCCACGGTTGTGTGATTTTCAAAATAAATCAAATGTCCCAGTCTGGGTGGAGTTTTCTTGACCGGCGCGCTCATCAGGGGGTAACGTATGTTCGTTATAAACGGGTGACAGCTTTATTGTTTCTGGTATGATGACAAAGCTATATTGTGGGATGTTTTGTCGGCGTGTCAAGGACCAACGAGAACCCATTTCCATGATGGTGGAAGCGTAAGTGACCCAGAATGCTTGGTCATGAGAAAGCAATTTCATGTAAACGCGTTATATACGCGTTTTGTGCGTGGGATCACGGAGCACTCGGCGAGAGATGATTGGCCAGCGGGGATGAAATCAGTTTGTCGAGGGCGATTGTCTTAGGCTATCAATGCGTGACGCTCTCGACTACTCGCGCGAATGAAGCGGACGTAAAGTCTAGGCGAGTGAATAGGTTCTAGACCAATCCGGACCTCGCGACCTGCAAACAGCGCGGCACAAGTTGACATCATTTTGTAACATGTCACTCGCGCCTTTCCTTTATTTATTTAACTTTTTTATGAGACGACTAAAAAACTAATTAATAATTACATAAATTAATTACATTTCGCTCCTCTACGTGAAATGAGCGAGTCAAACGAAACGCAAAAACTTGAACGAATGCAACAATTTATATACATATCAGTAGAACCATTTAAACTATTTACCTTCGTTTCATATGGTGCAGTAGTTATATTCACACATTGTTCGATTTTGTTTCGAATGATTACATAGTGATTTATACGTACATCCATCACGAACAGCACACATGAACCAACAGGCAACAAGACCTCCTATGCAGTCAGCTTAGTACTAGCACAGGTGGGTTTGGTTTGGTTTGGTCTCATCTCATTACTATCACCTCACGAGACATCGCTTTTTTGTAAGTCGACTCCAACTAGCTCATAAGCATATTCTTTATACAAAATATGCGACGATAAAAATGTTGATTGACGCCAGGCTACAAACGGGTACAAAGTTTTATATCATTATATTTTGGTTTCAATATAATAGCATATTTTCGTGTGGGGCAAACTTACAGAAAGTATCCACAAAATGTATGTTAAGGCTGATCCACATAAAAACATAACACGTAACGAAGTCTGTACGCGCGCCAGTACGAGTAGAAGAGTAAGCACAAAGAATTAAGGCCAAGACATGTCACTCGTCTTCTAAGTTCTTTGCAGAGTGTGGCCAAATACTGTACTGCATTCCATTATCACTTTTTTCAATAAAGAAGGTTTTAAGGTTAATAAAGATTATAATTAATTAATATAATTTTTCCAATAGATGTTGGTAAATATGCAAACAATGTTCCGATTCCTACCACTCTATTTATTTATATATACGGATGCGTAGTTTTACTGTAGTAGTCTAATCTTTCAAAGTAGATCTTAGTTCGACTCAACTTTTTCGTGGGTAGATTTAAGGTTTAGTCGTACAGTTGAAAATAGTTAAACTTTCTTACGCCGTAAAACAGTGTCTTATGCGTTAAAACTATGTCTTAAAACTAGCACATTTGTGTGAACGTCAGTAGTGTTTCCTATGTTCCAACATTACGACTACGAGTTAAACCTTAAACTTTACGTGTTATGTTTTTATGTTGATCCGTCTTTATCACAAGATTTGTTTAGCTAATCAAATTAAATTAGATAAAAATATGTAGAAGCAACATCATTGTCTACTAAGTAAATTGAATGATTTTTGCCATGGAACTCCTTACATAACACAGTCGTTAATCAGTATAAAATATAGAGCATTAAATAATACAATGTAAAAACATTGTATGTATAATATTATCAGATTTCATATAAATTTAAACCATTAGCCTTGCAACTCACAATAACTGAACATTCACGTTTGAGCTTCTTGTTTGTTTACCTCATATATTATAGAATACAGTTATTTCTGTGTATAACTTTAAATAGCCAACGACGTCCATATCCAGCAAAAAATAAAATACAATAGTATTATAACTTCATTTTCGGTACTTACGAGGCATGCATTCTTCCCCAGGGTAAACCTCTCTTCAACAACGTAAGCTTGGGCACAATAGTGACCAACCAGAGCCTCGTGCTGCAGTCTGTGAACCGTGCACGTGCAGGACTGTACACGTGCGTCGGGAGCAACCAGGAGGGCGATGGGGAGAGTAATCCTGTTCTGCTGGACATCAAGTGTAAGTACATTGATGATGGTATTAGTAGTTAAGAGTAACCACGTATTATCTCAAATGATGTACTACTGTTTTAATGTAATTTATGCACTAAAGAATAAAATGAATAGAAATAGAAATGTAACGCCTCCAAAATTAGTTTATTAAATTTTAGAGCACGAAATCAAAGAATTCACAAACATATTTTATTATTTACTTTTATTTGAAAATCACAGTTTCTCATCTTCAACAAATTTACAAAATAAATTTGCTTATTCGCAGTTGCATGAATGAGATTTTTCATTTATGAACATATTATTTAGATCTACAAAAATTAACAACATACATGACTGACAAGATGGCAACTTTAAAAATATGAATTTGTAAGATTCTGATGCGGCCCTTGGATCAAATTGTTTGGGCGCCACTGATGCTGAATTGAGTTTCAATTACATTTCAGTCTCGTTATTAATTGTATCGTTTCGCAAGTTAAAGTTATCATATACGTATATATAAATGTTGGTATGCTATGCATGTATAGGTTCAACGAGCCTATGTATGAAAGGCGAGCAATCTCGTTAACTTATGATGAACAACGAATGATGAACAAAATTATGTTTTAAACTGAATATAATTAGTGGTTTCGCAAAATGCCAGCGCGATTTACAATCAAGCCAATTAATTATAATATAATATAAGCTTCTTAGCAAGATTAACAACGCTAAATAACATTTAAAATGGTATTTTAGTATACGTATTATACCGATATTACAGTATAAAATACTTTCATGGAGCATGGCCTACTGATTTGTTTTTTCGTATTTTTTTCGTCATTACGAGATGAGTAGCATTCTTTTAGTGACTCATTTTTACCAAGAGATTAGGGAAAGAGGTAATATGTGATACAAAATTATGTGACATATGTAAAATTCATATTACATTATGTTGCACAACATACAACCTCATCCATTGTACTTTTGCCCTTTAGGATATCTTTTTTATGGCCTGTCAACTCTGGATATTTTCGAAAACTCTGTTATATATATAAAAAAAAAAAACTAATTATTATATAGGCGTACGGGGATACTGGTAGATAATAAAATAATAATGATTTATTATGCGTGCGTTGGGAAACTCATGCTATACAGACTGGTAGCTATAGCTCCTACCCCTGCAAAATCTCATTTTGGTCCTCTGCTTCTTTTTTTCCTGAGAAGACAATCAAAGTTTAATCAACTCGTCTTTGCATGAACATGACAAGCTAATAAATTGATTCTCAAATGTTTTTAGAAATGAACGTTTTCGAGGCAAAATGTGTGCCAGCCGTTTTCGCCTTACTTTACAAAAAAAACTATCATGGTCTATTATTTGAGATATTGAGTATTCGAACAGCACGTTTTCGAGTTTAAAGTTTCGATTCGATACTGTGCATGACACATGAAAGAGCTATTGCCGTTGTAAATCGCATTTACATATTATACAAACTGATTTATTGCAGGGGATCTAAATATGAAGGAGTAAAATTGATATGTTAACAAAACGTCACATCGATAACCGTATCTCCGTCCTACAGGGCCATCCCCTTGTTGACTATAACACGGCCCCTGATCACGATTATAATTGAATACGTGTTCGTTCTTCGTAATATCATCGTGAAACGATATTGAACACAAATTTGTAAGTGTTATTTCACCGTTGTCTGGCGGCGAGGCCATGCAGAGAACATCTACCTTAATATCCGCCAGTTAGGATTCTAACGCTTCTAGTTAAAGAGACATAAACTTGTTGTTTAGCGTAGTTCTGATAATAGCATGCCTCATATAGTCGTTAAACAAGTTAGACTTGGAAAGATTTCCATCGTCCCAGTCATGAATAAAGATGAGGCAGCTCGCAAATGTCAAACTTAGGCCTTGCCCCGGGCTTGCTGGGTAACAGGGTAAATATGCGTGTACTCCTGTACTTTGTTAAAGATGAAGCTTTCCCAATAACCAGCAGCAAGCTAGGCGTTTAATTATTCAAATGATGCTATGTTTATTTATCGATTCAACTATCGAGTTGAGTAATGAAGCTATTGTGTTAGGCTAAACCGCCAACAGCCATCAGGAATATTGACTAGCCATTTTGCTAATCTTAACATTCAAAAATGCGTGGGGGCCGGCTTCCTCTTTATGTCGCTTGCAGAATTAATACCGCATTAAGCCTGTCAGTTATCCGCTTATAGTTCGATCGACTCATACTCGAATAACCAGAGAATACACATTGTTATTAGCTATAAATAAAATAGTTTAGAATATTCTATCTTAAATTTACTTTAAAATTCATGATAATCGAGCCATGTATTTTGAACATAAATATGTTATGGAATTTGATGCTCTTCTCAAACATATTACAAATAACAAAATTATGTTTTATTCTCATTCCTAATTTGATTCTTAAATGAAGATGTATAAAACACATATAACGGAGTGTGGAGTGTGATAATAGTATAGCATTACAAAGACTGGCCTAAACGATGAATGAATGGAGATGTGTTTAATGAAAATAATAAATGTTTGATCCATTGGTTTTGTAAAGATTCCTCCTAATGCCATATTATTTAATTTATTTGACTTTTGGAAAGTATATAAATAGTACTTCACAAACCAGTAAGCTGTTATTGGATGAGCGAAGCGAAGACTTCAATTTCACCGACCACCCAACAAATTTAGCTCGGGTGTTTTTTTGTTTGTTTTGTTTTTTTTGTTTTTTGTTTTTTTGTTTGTTTTTCTGTCTGTTTGTTCGCTCTCTACCGGGAAAACGGCATATCCGATCTTGATGAAAATTGGAGGGGACCTTCGAAATCTCTGAACTTAGACTTGCTACGTTTTTGGGTACAATCGAAAAAATATTTCTCATGAATATCGTACTTTTACGATTTTTTTCGATTTTTAATGCCATATTTACGTGACATTTGGGCCGATTCTGACCAAACGAGTGGGGCTACAACGTTCATATTTCACATGGACATTAAGGTAATGGTTATGTATTGCTTTCTGAAAGAAAAAGTTGAAAAAGTTAGCCATAATCTATAGAAATAAAGCTTTCAATATAAGTTTTTTGATTTTGTGTGCGATACTTTCGTGCCATTTGGGCCAATTCTGACCAAACGGGTGGGGCTACAACGTTTATATTATACATGGACATTAAGGTTATGTGATGTAGTACCTTTTGAAAGAAAAAGTTGAAAAAGTTAGCCAGAATCCATAGAAATAAAGCTTTTAATATAAGTTGTTTACTGTAAATAATACCAATTGACAGGTAACAATAGAAACTTGACAACAATCACCTACAAGGCAGCAAAACAAAGCACTTGCAAAAGTAAAGATATCCCACGCAAACTAAAAACTTTAAAAAGCTCATTCATCAACGCGGCGGGACTTTAGCGTTTTCCTAGTTATCAAAATTATTGGATGAGCCAAGCGAAGACTTCAATTTCACTGACCCCCAAAAAATTTAGCTCGGTGGTTTTTGTTTATTTGTTTTTTGTTTTTTTTGTTTTTTTCCGTCTGTTTGTTCGCTCTCTACCGGCAAACGGCATATGCGATCTTGATGAAATTTGACACGACCTCGTTTCTCTGAACTTAGACTTGCCACGTTTTTTGGGTACAATCGAAGAATTTTCTCATGAAATCATACTTTTACGATTTTTTCGATTTTTAGTGCGATATTCGTGCCATTTGGCCAATTCTGACCAAACTGGGGGGCTACAACGTTCATATTTCACATGGACATTAGGTATGGTAATGTATTACTTTCTGAAAGAAAAGTTGAAAAAGTTAGCCAGAATAGAGAGAAATAAGCTTTTAATTCGTTTTTTGACTTTTTGTGCGATATTTTCGTAACATTTGGGCCAATTCTGACCAAACGGGTGGGCTACAACGTTCATATTATACATGGACATTAAGGTTATGGTGATGTAGTACCTTATGAAAGAAAATGTTGAAAAGTTAGCCAGAATCTATAGAAATATAGCTTTTAATGTAAGATTTTTTACGTTAAATAATAACAAATTAACAAGAAACAATAGAAACTTGACAACAATCACCTACAATGCGTCAGCAGAAAAACAAAGCACTTGCAAAAGTAAAGATATCCCACGCAAACTAAAAGCTTTAAAAAAGCTCATCCATCAACGCGGCGGGACTTTAGCGTTTTCCTAGTATTCATAAATTGATGTGATCACATAATCAAACGTGTGCATTGTGCAGTGCAACAACACAAACAAAATACTTATTCTTGGCCTCGCGAATTTGTATACCAGTTATTATTCATTGACCATTCTTGAGGTAAACAACTTTAATTGGATGAGCGAAGCGAAGACTTTAATTTCACTGACCCCCAAAAAAATTTAGCTGGGTGTTTTTTTTTTTTTTGTTTTTTTTTTTTCTGTTTGTTCGCTCTCTACCGGGCAAACGGCATATCCGATCTTGATGAAAATTGGAGGGGACCTTCGAAATTTCTGAACTTAGAGCTGTATTGTTTTTGGGTACAATCGAAGAAATATTTCTCATGAATATCGTACTTTTACGATTTATTTCGATTTTTAGTGCGATATTTTCGTGCCATTTGGGCCGATTCTGACCAAACGGTGGGCTACAACGTTCATATTTTACATGGACATTAAGGTTATGGTGATGTATTGCTTTCTGAAAGAAAAAGTTGAAAAAGTTAGCCAGAATCCATAGATTAAAGGTTTTAATATGAGTTTTTTTAGGTTTATAATAACAATTAACAAGTAACAATAGAAACTTGACAACAATCACCTACAATGCATTCAAAAAGCACTTGCAAGGAAAAGTGGTGCTACACAAACTAAAAACTTACAAAAAAGCTCATCCATCAACGCGGCGGGACTTAAGCGTTTTCCTAGTTAATGTCATTTTTATGTAGAAGAATAACAGGTTAACGTTTAAGTTGTGTGTAAGTGCTTATAACTTACAGCATGAAACAATCAGGTAAATATTTGACGCGTGAAATTTATTTTGAGTGTTAGGTTGTAGATTTTGTCTAGTATGTTCAAATAGTAAATCTAACTAAAATAAAGTTTGTACTTCAAACAAGACGATAACGTGTGTTAGAACGTCAATAAAGTCTATAGCTTATTTTAAAGCACTTTTTTATGTACGTTTTGACATTCGCGTAGGTAATTGACAATGTGTTCCTTTTGACGTACTTACGTTTCTTACCGAGAGTATAACAACGGTCAAGTCTGAGTTTGCTTTGCACGTGTTAATCATAGTTAGCTGTTAGAATGGGCGAAGTGGTTTTGAGGCGATGAGAATCTGCCATCGATCACCTAAAACCGAAGCAAGAATCGAGCTTTGGGTTTGTTATTTCTGAAATCTCAGTGAGTGGGATAACAATATTACTGTGGCATTCGAAATATGAAAAATGGTTTCGGTATTGGAAAGATTTGCTTTGAAAGTTCTTCATTCCGTGGGCGGTGTCCGTCCAACTTTCGCTTTCGCTTCTGCCTCACTTTATGAAATAGCCTTTATGTATCACAAACATTCGGGAGGTAAATTTCACACGTCGAAAGAACAACTTATTTCAGATATCCAGCAACGCTGTTGAAAGTATGTTTTCAACATTCACAAAGCGAATGGAGCATTATGGGTATACCCTCGGGGAACCAGCACAAAGCTCTCCACCCGTTGAGTGACGTACTCAGATGGAAGTTGTATTGTATCTGGTCCATTTAAAATGCCTTTCTTTTTCTATAATTATTTTTCTTCGGATTTCTTCGGATCTAACGAAACGCGTGCGTGGAAAAAGGGGAATTTTAAACGTTTCACACAATTTACAGTTTTTCATCATAAAATCCATAGAATTAAAAAATAAACCTGCATAAGCTTCACACCGCAACTTTCTTCATTACTTTAATGGCATAAGTTTAACCGTTTCCCTCCGCGCTGAGTTGATGTAGACCGCGGAAATGTTCGTTTCACGCCCAGCGCTTTGAAAGTCGCCCCTGGCTGCGCCACGCACATCTTTTCCATGTGAGTTCACTCAACTCATTACGCATTGTCGTGCACGTAACGTTAAACATCGTTGTTCATGCAACGACGTTGATCGAGACAGAAGCTGTCAACATCTATCCACACTCTAACCATAGCGTTCTTAGGCATTCGCCGCTCACTATAGGATTGACCGTTACGATAATAGTATCATTTTTTAATACTAGGAAAACGCTAAAGTCCCGCCGCGTTGATGGATGAGCTTTTTTAAGTTTTTCGTTTGCGTGGGATATCTTTACTTTTGCAAGTGCTTTGCTTTGCTGCCTATGCATTGTTGGTGATTGTTGTCAAGTTTCTATTGTTTCATGTCAATTGTTATTAATTACCGTAAAAAACTTATATTAAAAGCTTTATTTCTATGGATTCTGGCTAACTTTTTCAACTTTTTGTTTCAAAAGGTACTACATCACCATAACCTTAATGTCCATGTTTAATATGAACGTTGTAGCCCCACCCGTTTGGTCATAATCGGCCCAAATGGCACGAAAATATCGTACTAAACCGTAAAAAACTTATATTAAAAGCTTTATTTCTATGGATTCTGGCTAACTTTTACAACTTTTTCTTTCAAAAGGTACTACATCACCATAACCCTAATGTCCATGTATAATATGACCGTTGTAGCCCCACCCGTTTGGTAAGACCCAATGGCACAAAAATATCGCACTAAACCGTAAAAAACTTATATTAAAAAGCTTTATTTCTATAGATTCTGTTTAACTTTTTCAACTTTTTGTTTCATAAGGTACTACATCACCATAACCTTAATGTCCATATTGTATAATATGACCGTTGTAGCCCCACCCGTTTGGTCAGAATCGGCCCAAATGGCACGAAAATATCGCACTAAAAATCGAAAAAAATCGTAAAGTACAATATTCATGAGAAATATTTCTTCGATTGTGCCCAAAACAATACACGTCTAAGTTCAGAGATTTCGAAGGTCCCCTCCAATTAACATCAAGATCGCATATGCCGTTTGCCCGGTAGAGAGCGAACAAACAGACAGGAAAACAAACAAAAAGCAAAAAGCAAACAAACACCCGAGCTAAATTTTTTGGGGGTCGGGGAAATTGAAGTCTTCGCTTCGCTCATCCAACAATCCAGATTTTTTTTTAAATGGTCGGGATGGATTTTGTAATTTCTGGACTGTATTAAAAAATGAACAAATTCAACTACGGAAGTGTTTTCCGATTAATTGAATTTAGAGACAATATTTATACTACCTTGCCGGTTTATGTATCTTGGGGATTGTTCCTGATCAAGGGGCTAAAAATGTTTTTTTTTTTGTTTTTATGTTAATAAAACATAAAATTTTGCTCATTTTCTCGGGTCGATACAAATATTTACAATTATTTTTCTTTCACCTAAATATTAGCATTGGAGTTTGTGAAAGTGCTTAAATTCTTTATTGATATATTACATTATATTAGGTAAGAAACTAACAGCAAACAACATTTCATAGTTATAAATGGAACCAATTTTGTATACCAATTTACTTTTTCATAATATATACAAATAAAGTAAAATAATATAATATAACAACTAAACACCAATGACAATAAAAACCGTCTCATTCAGGCAACATTTCAACACTCAAAAACTTAAATGCTACGTAATATTCTCTCTATCCATATTTATTCAACAAATTTAAGCTTTTCACTTTGGATTTTCAACAGCTTCATGCAGCCAAGAATGTATTTCATTTTCGTAATTGTCCAAATCATCATTCCCTTAATCAAATTTCCTCTTGCTCCCCCCGTCCAGATACAGTGAGAATACAGTTTGCAACTGGAAGTTTATTAAAATCGCCGAGGCTAGAGCGGGAAAAGTGCATGCACTCCAGGTTTCAGATGATTGCAGGTCAACCGTTACGCAAAACATTATCATATTTTGCAACAACTTTAATAATTGAATTTTAGATTTATATCGACATTTGGTTGCAAAGAGTTAGCCATAAAAAATTATTGCAAGACTAAAGCTCAGGAAGTAAAAAATTCAAAACATAAGTTCTAATTCTTGATATCTCTATGAACCATTTACAAAATGACGCTATCTATTTTTTTATTTTTTGTAATTTATTTATTTATTATTTTATTATTTTTTTTCATTTATTTTATTTATTTATTTATTTATTTATTTATTTATTTATTTATTTATTTATTTATTTATTTATTTATTTATCCGAAAACATTGAATTAATTATGAAAAGTGCGGACTGGATCCCATAGATTATACCCGTAGTTTACCCGGAAAACAGAACCCTGAGAGCTTAAATAAATAAATTGTATTTAGAGTCTACCCACTGTCTCCCTCCTCTCTATAGCCTGCAGCAAATGCTCGAATGAGGTTCTTAAATCGGAACAATTTATAAATAGTATTGTCACTACATATGATTAACACTTAGTCCCAAGTCCAACGTAGAACGGGAAATATCGTGCTCTGGCAGGAAGTTGTACGTTTTTTTTTATAGCTATGCGACTTGGGTTTATTATACCTCGGATATTTTGTATCATTATTTACGAATTATAGACATCACATCATCACTCATTTACTTCGTTCGGCACGCCACTGTCAAGGGACAGTACAGAGGACGGCAGGGTTGCCATAGCGACACAGAATAATGCCTCACCTCGAGTTCGAGTCTCATGTGTAGTCTCATGTAGTCTCATGTAGTCTCAAGTTAGTCTCATGTAGATCATGTGACGAACAATCACGAGTCCAAGAGTACCCTGAAAAGCGAGCGAAGCAACTCAATTAACAGATCATCGATGAAGAATGCTGACAAAGCTATTGGGCCTACGGTTGTTTCCACCGTTCAAAACTCGTCTTTGGTGGAGGTGCCGGGTTTTCTATGTCAGGTTTGGGGGACGCTTGCCGCCCCCTTGCACCACAGTGTCACCAAAATATTTTATATATTCATTGTTAGAGGGTCATTGTCAGTAGGCCTATAGAAATGCATGCCATTCGGTTCTTTACAGCGTTCAAAACTCGTTTTTGGTGGAGGTGCCGGGTTTTCTGTCAGGTTTGGGGGACGCTAGCTCCGCCCCCTTGCACTCAGTGTCACCAAAAATATTAAAAATATATTTCTTGTTTAAGGGAAACGTCAACAAAAACGCATGCCATTCAGAGGTCGTGTTCGGTTTTTATCTTCATGCAAGAGAAAATTTATGCATATAGGGAATCGTCGCTGTGTAATAAGTAATGAACAATAGGATTTTGTTAAAAATGCTCACACTTTTTCTTAAAAATGTACACAAAGAGACATTTTTGTTTCAATCGGGATTATTAGGATTTTAGGAATTTGTTGTTCCGGAGAATGATTGCATCATAATTTTAGTTTTAACCTATTGCGATGTTGTATTGTTTCCCAGACGCCCCCGTGTGCAAGGCGAACCAGCAGAAAGTGTACGGTGTGGGTAGACAGGAGGCCGCCCGTATCCTCTGCGAACTAGACGCCAACCCGTCTGAGAACGTTCACTTCCTGTGGCGCTTCAACAACACCCAGGAGGCCGTGGACATCCAGGCGTCTCACTTCACGTCAGATCGCGCCCGAAGCACTGCCACCTACACGCCGATGACGGAACTAGACTACGGCTCGCTGCTGTGTCTCGGGCGCAACGAGCAGGGCGTACAGCAGCAACCCTGCGTCTACCATGTCATACCAGCAGGTAGGGGAGATTCAAGTTTGCAGCACTGTTAAAGCGTTTTTAATTGAAAAGTGTTCATAGTTCATAGTTTATTTTATTGTAAATAACATACATTTATACATACAATTTTATGCAGTGATATTTTACATGGTCAGTATTGTAAGAACTTGATGACTTAATTTGATGGTTTCATATCCGCGTCCCATTTATCGATTTAAGATGATCTCTTGGGCTATTAAAACGCGTAATAGTGGCTAAAACCAATTATGGGACACAGCCCAAGCGATTATCTAAACTAAATAATCTTTTGTTTTGCAAAACACGTTTTATTATTTTGCGAAACGAATCATAGTAGGCCTAGTAACAAAATGCATCCCTTCCCAGTTTCCCTGAAAGTGGGGGGGAGGTATAATAAAAGCCACTTCGGTACCTTGAGCCCAAATATGTGTTTTTGGAAAAAGGATTTGTCATATTTTCAGTCATTCCTTGACATGTTGCGTTACTTTCGACGTCAGACAGTCAGACTAATCAATGGTCAGTCAGATGCATTATCTCTAGAATTTAATAACCAATAAGTGTCAACCCCTGCAGTGGTTTATAAGAACGTCTAGGCCTATCTCATACTGAACATCAGTGAATAGAAGAGTAAAAATCGGTCAGTCTGTTACAGCGACGAAAGGTAGTGAGGGAAAGACTGACAAAGATAACATTTAGTTCGCCTAGGCGAATAATAGACTTTTAAAAAAAATAGTATACCGATTAGGGCTATTTTTAAACCATGGTTACGACCGTATTATTGCGAATCACTCGTATCACAAGCAAATCCAATGTGTATACGAACATTTTCTTGCGCGAGCAGTGCGTACGCCGTGTACGCGTTCGCCCGTATATGCACCACTACACCACTAGTTGTAATAAGTGTAGTAGAGGTTTCTTTTGCTAAAATCAATAATCATTTAAATTTAAGATACTTATTCACATTCCTATTTGCATGGCTGATGATGCGTTGGGTGGACAAGAAAAACGGTCAATTCAAATTATTTACATTAATTCTAACTATTTTAAACGCTTTTCGTTATGTTTCTAGTTTTTTCTGAAGATACGACTCTCAGCAACTTATGATTGAAAGATTTACACCTTTCCTAAAATAAAATTTCCATCACGTTCGTAATTGCAAGCTAAGCTAGTGAAAACACACCGAAACACACTCATATAAGCATTGACAACACTAACTTTCAGGTTTCATGGAGCTTTAGAATTGTTACGACATTGTGGTCGTGATGTACGTTATTTTTTCGGTGCCGGTTTGCCGTCAAGCATTTGAATACATATTTTATGAACGTGCTGTACAAGGGACATCAGTGATGTTCAAGTTCAGCCCCTAGATTAGAGATAGATTATTTATTATTATTTACCCTAGCACAGATAAACAAACAACTACAACGAAACTTATAAATATTGTGTCATATACGAGCGTAGAAAACTCATTCCTTACATTGATAAACAATACTCTACTTTATCTTTATGTATCGATCTTCTCCATAACAATCAATTTAAATTCTACAATTTGTATGCAAAGAACTTGATCGTTTTTGATTACTGATACAGAAAAATTCCGCCACAATCTCTTATCTTTTCAATCTCCACTCTACAGAATCCACCCCACGCCGATTTTATGCTTAACTGGAGCCGTGCTGGAATTTATCGTCCATTCGACTTGTAGGCGTGACAACGTTGTATCCTGCAGTGGTTAGAATACAACTTCAGAAAGTCAGAGCACAATCGTGACGAAACATTGCTTCTGAAAAAGAGTATTCTACTCTAGATAGCCGATGGGAAAACTCTCTGAAAGCTCTTATCCCCTATTTATCCCTTTTGAAATCCGTGGCTGACAAAATCATTCTATTTATCTATAAAAAAAAAAATTCTATTCCAGTGTGACTTTCTTAAATTAAACTTCTTCACAGTGAAAGAAATATAATATACGTGATGAATTCTTACAGCATGGCAAATATAAACGAAAGAACAACCACAACTTTGCCTGCACTGGACGTGAGTTAGATCGACCGACGTTCAAGTTACGCCAGCAAAAACTAACTTCGTAACAGTCAAACCTTGGCAACTATACCCTCCTATACCTAATATCACTGTTCGAAACTGTCTACAGTATTACCGCAATGCATTCCAAGCACGCGATAGTACCCAAAATATAGGGGTAAAATCTATATAAATATTACCCAAGAAATACACAAGAATACTATTATACCTATTTCGTTTCCCTCCCATAGCCCTGACGTTGGCCCCCGACGCAATATATATTTTTTGGATGAACTTGATGAGCGAAGACTTCAATTTCACTAACCTTGAGAAAAATAGTTTGGGTGTTTTTTCATTTGTTTGTTTCTTTTGTTTGTTTTGTTTAAAAGTTGATGAGATGAGTTAATGGTGTGTTTGATAATTAAGACTATATTGTGTTCTAAGTGTATATATCCACTGAAAATATGTTGTGTGGCTGAGTAGGTAGACTCTAAATGCGAATTTATTTATTTAACTCTATCTAAAAAGTATCCCGGCAGTATGCAAATCTTCCTGCCATCACTCATCTACAGAAGAATCCGGATAATATGAAACTTGTAGGAACACGTGTATTTGTGAACTCCGACCCCATACAGGTAGCTCACGCGTTAGGAGATACACTATAAAGGGAGGTCGTAGGTCAATACTAACCACAGGCAATAATGACTAAAGTGTGTTCCAAGGTTACCTTCAGGCAATAGGCGATAGTCTCGATAAATAGACAAAGCACATCCTTACAGCTTTCATCACCTAATACACCTACCCATTTTGTCTCTAAACTTCTCAGTGTGGACATATACCCAATATACCCAAACCTACCTTACAGCTGTTTTCTGTGCTTACAGTATACCTCATGCCCACTCGACCGCTTACCTCATGATTAATGACTAAGTTATATCGTGCATTACAGCATTGTCATAGAGAGTACATCAGATATATAGGCTACTTGATTATATGGTAATTGGTTAGTTCAACACCTTCAATAGCCATTGGATACTAAATGCATTGATATACTATCCAACCTCTACAGTTTATGAAGTTATCATGCCCACTCGACCGCTTACCCTGGATTATTAATGAACGCATGTATACAGTGCATTACAGCATTGTTTATAGAGAGTACATCAAATTATAGGCTACTTGATTATATGGGTAATTGGTTAGTTCAAAGACAGATTCAGAATAGCCATGAGATACTAAATGCACTCTATCTGTACTATTACCGTGCATATAGTTACATCTCACTGACAATTAGTGTTTGCTTTGTCAACAACAGCACCCAACCGCGTTGGTTGATTTATCAACTATACTGTTCTCATCAAAGCCATCAACAAATCAACGACAGCTCAATTAGTAATGACAAATTACATATTGAGTAATATTTGACTTAACTCTCATTCATCTCTTCAGCTCACTTCTTTTACATGGTTCGTTAAACGCATCGTTGTAAATCTCCGTAATGCAGTCAAAATATAAGCATATTGATATGGTGCGAAATTAATTTTACATGCAAGGTCATGTGTTTCGTCAAAACTTCTTTACCATAGATGTGGTGATTATACCTCTTCCAGTGATGAAGAGTATTAGTCCTACACAAAGTCTAGTGGAATATTTACATTTTCGTGTACCATCAAAGACAACATAGGGTACGTTTTGCCAAAATGTTTCAAGCAACCGAATATATTTACATAGATAATTATCTGTTAATAGACGAGAAGGAGGTGCCAACCATATAACATGACCATAATAGTTATTAATATACAAACTAGCCTCAAAGAACGCTTTAGATGGACAACATATACGGTACATTAACTACACTAATTAACAAACACTATCAGTCGTAGTTGTATTTGTATTTTGAAAATTATATTTTACTAGAACGCGTTTTGAACTATCAGTGTTACCTGTGCATGGTGACGTTTCTTTTACAATGACGAAATATACTTATCATACCGATTGATTGTACTTCCATCAGCATGACAGTGATTCTACTTCATATTATTAACAAAACTCTCTTGAGAAATAACGCTCTTCCTTTTTGTTGTTAATTAATTCTATAGTTATTCCTCTACTTAAGCTAAGCTACATAATATCTTTGTAGGTCCAAGACATTCAGGCGCTTCGTCTGCCCCACGGCTTAAACTAAACTAAATAAGCCTTAAACGTAATAACAAGCCAGCAGCTAAGCTAACGGTGCTAATAATTGAAACTAAATAACTACAACAAAACAGCAAGAAAGTAAAATGGAAGACGGTTTCCATGCATTTGTGTAGATTCAGGCGTCCAGCGTAGAAATGCCCAGGTGGTACGTTTTAGTTATTTAGTTGTATGATCGGGATATGGCTGGTGATGATATCAGTTCGTCCATTTTACATCTCACGACCTACTAAATAAGTCAATTAATACGAGCAATCACACTTGACTTGGTTATATAGATTGATCTTTCTTCTTTTCAGAAAAGAACATGTCCATCTAAACAATTGCTTAATATTATCCGAGAAAATTACCTTTTCGCTCCATTTTTTACACTGATTAAAATTATTTTTTTATTAAATAAAATATATTACTATTGTACAGGAACGGTCCAGGCAACTTAATATTAGCTAGGTACCTTCGAGCACTCGCAAGACCCACAACGAATTATTATGCAGATTTTATTTAGGTCATGCGTTATTTTATTAGACTATGAGCGTTCAAGTTTTGATACTCTAACAAGTTTGTGTGGTTTCCTCTAATAACTATAGACAATATCAGCTTCAGACTTCGTACCACGTAAGCAACTGAAGTCATCTAATCCACGTAACACTTCAAAGGGTTAATATTTAACAAAGGTAATTTAAACCGGAGTACAGCTAGAGGTAAATCCATCAGGCATTATTATTTCAGTTATTTCAATTTTAAATTGTGGAGGTGTCGGGTAATTCTTAATGGCAAAATCGTTTTTCATTTTTGGAGATACCTTATATCAACCCTTTTTAGCCACACATCATAAATAGTTGGCCTTTTCTTCTACTTTGATACACTTCCCTCCAAGTTCATATTTTTAGCTGATTTTTTTTTTGCTCAAATAATAACATTTGATATATTGATATCGATGTTGAAATTTTCGTTTGATATCGAAAATTTCTCGATGTTCATATCCGAGCCCTATATTAAAAACACTTCATTTGTGAATTCAACCTTCGTGAAAGATGAATATCCTATTGGCTCATTTTGCTCACATCCTAAGAGTTCAGATGTGTAGGACCATATAAAAGTATAGGTACCAATTGCTGATATCATAACACGTTTTATTCTAGTGTAAACAAGCTTTACATCATAAACATAATATATCGCAATATTCATTTTGTCCGTGTTGGACATGTAATTCAACAGAAAATAATACAAATCGGAATTGTCGAAAAATGTATTGTTGACACTTTGTTGGAAGCATTTTATAACGTAGGGCCTATTTGTGATGCTTCTCGTTGATAATGACGACACTAGTTTTATCAAATAAAGATAGCGTTAACATTGTGGGCTATGTATGCAATGAATGAATATGAATATGTATGAATTTGCATTATTTTTATAAAATACGTCTTATGTATGGCAACCACCAACCACCATGACATCTTTTCATAAGTATACATTTCATAAGTTTGGCAATTATTAAATATATCTTAAAAGGTCGAAAATCTTTATAAGCGGCACAATAAACATAACGATCTTATACCCAGCATTACAGTGTGTAATAAATAACCCCATAATGTTTGTGTATTTCATCTTTGATAGGAAATAAAATGTGCCTGTTGGTGAATTATGTCAAGACTAACACCTTGACATCATCAGTAAAATATATAAGCGCACATTATTATTTCAAAGTGTCTGCGAACTTCCGCGCACAACTCGCAAGAAACGTGGGCGTCTGACGTCGACCCTGCCAGTGTTTTTGCTCCTCCACCCTAGTGTTTTACCCTGAAAAGTTGGAGACATATAAGAAGTTTCGAAGTAAATTATTTTCTGATAAGAGTTATATAGTGGCCATTATTGTCATTTCTACACTGGCATCGTACAAGCCGATGTGAAATTGGACCAAGAGTGATATTCCTCGGCGTTTCCCAAGAGATTTATGATAAGCGATCAAGATATTTCCCCAAGTCAGATGTTTATTTTGTGCATCGATGCACAAGTGAGACCGCACTGATAAAAAATGAGTGCACTTAAACTTCTTTCTTCTGCCAATTGAGTGGTCAGTCATCCCTCGCAACCAACAGCGAGGGGGCTGCCAAGAAAAACTTTAGACTGGAGTAAGTAATGCGACTAGGAAACAGAAATTCAATTGAAACCAAGTGGAAAGTATGAGAATTGAGTAAAATAGAGGGCGGAAGATATATTTGAAACATACAAAAAATGGCTCAATTTTTCCCAGTGGCCAGAGCGTTTTCCTCTGCTTCTGGCAGAGCTTGCCGGGGTAAATTGAGCCACACTCGGTTGACCAACTAAATAAACTGCGATATATATGATCTAGAATTTGCCCGAATCTATCCCATAGGGCCCGAACGGCAATAGATTGAGCTGAATTTTAAACACACATCCGTAACCAGGACGAAAAACTCTAAAAAAATACAAACTGTTGCGATTTAAGCCGCAAGAAATAAAAATGTGAAAATGTGAACTTAGATTGAAAATTTGTTTACAATACCCATTAGTAAAATAGAACACAGCCTATGAAAGTTTGCGATCAGATGAACCAAGTAAATGTTTTATTATTGTTTTGTTTTTATTTCTTCTGTCATTCTGTAAATGATGCTGGGGCTTGCTGGCTATCAAGGATACTATTATACACTTCGTTTGGGCTGGTGATGATCTACAAGAAACAGTGCGACGTATTTTATCTCGCAAACATCAGCTGGAAAGTAGGGTAGTATATTACTTTCCGAAACTAGAATGCGAGCTCTGGCAGTCGTTGTCGGGGACCCCCATATTCTCTAAAGACCTTTCCAACGACGACGACCGGGGACAAAACGAACGATGACAAAGACGATGACGACCACGACGCCCCTTTTTACCCGTGGCTATTCTGACCAGCACCAGCATGGGATTTTCCTCCCTATATCCTCTAGGTAAGAGTGGTGATTTTTGACCTAGCGGTTGTCGCACCCTTAATCCAATCAAAAACTAAATTGGGACGTATGGGATCAGCCTTTTCATAATAGGACGACGACAAACGGTTGACGCACCCTGAAACCAAAAACTATAAACCACTTTCTCTGTTCGCCTGGGCCCAAAATATATATTTTTTTTGGGTTTATTTGGATTAAGGACGCGTCAACCGTTAGATCATAATGCACGACTCTAGCTAGGGGATGGGGAGGAGTGGCCCATGCTGGTCAGAACCAGCCAGGGGAAAGGGGGGAAAAGGGGGGTTTTTCTCACGTCTTTGGTCGTCATTGTCTTTGTCATCGTTCGTTGTGTCATTGTCACCGTCGTCGGGGAGGTCGTCAAGGAAGGGGGAGGTGTTCCCCGACAAACGATTGCCAGATCTCGCCTCGGGTTTTTTGGGGAGTATAGTATACTTCCCTCTTATTAGCTGATGTTTGCGAGGGGGGACCTTTCTCTTGAATGGGCCAGGCAGCAGAACAATGCTCTGGGCCAATTCTACCCCCGAACCCAGACGGAATCGTCTTTAATTTTTCATACATTGACGCTGGAGGAAAGTACCTGTTCTAAGGGTCATACATCGGCCGTTCCATTACTTGGGGTGAAGCCTATCTGTACAACAAGGGTCTGTGACCACAAATGTTTGTATAAAGATATACTAGGGAAACGCCAAAGTCGTTGTTAGACAGTGAGTGGGGCCATGTTTTTTTAGTCACCCCCCATTACAACACACACATTAACACCCCATTAACTTTTCTTCCCCTACCTTAAAATCCTCCTTCCTCCCCTTACCCATGGCTGGTTCTGACCAGCATGGGCCCCCCCCTCCCATCCCTAGGCTAGAGTCGTGCATTATGCCCTTAGGGTTTGACGCGTCCTTAATCCAAATAAACCCCAAAAAATAAAATATTTGGGTCTAGGCGAACAGAGAAAGTGGTTTATAGTTTTTTGGTTTTAGGGTGCGTCAACCGTTTGTCGTCGTCCTATTATGAAAAAAGGCTGGTCCCATACGTCCCAATTTAGTTTTAGTTTGGATTAAGGGTGCGACAACCACTAGGTCAACGCCAAAGTCGTTGTTAGACGAGTGAGTGAGCCATGTGTTGTGTAAACCCCCTAACATTTCTTTTCTTCCCCTAACCCTTTGACCTCCCTAGCCTATCATTGGTTAAAGTGGCGCATTTTGGCCGGACAGTTGACGTGCCCTTAAACTTAAAACTTATAATTACCTAACTTAAATCCCAAACAATGTTCACGGTACTCAACACGTGGCTCTCTCACTCGTCTAACAACGACTTGGCGTTTCCCTAGTATATCGCAATATTCATTTTCCGTGTTGGACATGTAATTCAACAGAAAATAACACAAATCGGAAATTTTCGAAAATGTCTTGTGACACTTTGTTGGAAGCCTTTTATAACGTAGGGCCTATTTGTGATGCTTCTCGTTGATAATGCCGACATAGTTTATCAAATAAAGATGGCGTTAACATTGTGGGCTATGTATGCAATGAATGAATATGAATATGGATGATATTTGCATTATTTTTATAAAAAAAACGTCTTTTGTATGGCAACCATCAACCACCATGACACCTTTTCATAAGTATACATTTCATAAGTTTGGCAATTATTAAATGTATCTTAAAGGTCGAAAAAACTTTATAAGCGGCACAATAAAAATAATATCTTATACCAGCATTACAGGTGTAATAAATACCCCATAATGTTTGTGTATTTCATCTTTGATAGGAAATAAAATGTGCCCGTTGGTGAATTAGTCAAGACTAAAACCTTGACATCATCAGTAAAATTAAAAAGCGCACATTATTATTTCAAAGTTTTCTGCGAACTTCCGCGCAACAACCCCGCAAGAACGTGGGCGTTTTGACGTCGACCCTGCCAGTGTTTTTGCTCCTCCACCTAGTGTTTTACCCTGAAAAGTTGGAGACATATAAAAAGTTTCGAAGTAAATTATTTTCTGATAAGAGTTATATAGTGGCCATTATTGTCATTTCTACACTGGCATCGTACAAGCCGATGTGAAATTGGACCAAGAGTGATATTCCTCGGCGTTTCCCAAGAGATTTATGATAAGCGATCAAGATATTTCCCCAAGTCAGATGTTTATTTTGTGCATCGATGCACAAGTGAGACCGCACTGATAAAAAATGAGTGCACTTAAACTTCTTTCTTCTGCCAATTGAGTGGTCAGTCATCCCTCGCAACCAACAGCGAGGGGGCTGCCAAGAAAAACTTTAGACTGGAGTAAGTAATGCGACTAGGAAACAGAAAATTCAATTGAAACCAAGTGGAAAGTATGAGAATTGAGTAAAATAGAGGGCGGAAGATATATTTGAAACATACAAAAAATGGCTCAATTTTTCCCAGTGGCCAGAGCGTTTTCCTCTGCTTCTGGCAGAGCTTGCCGGGGTAAATTGAGCCACACTCGGTTGACCAACTAAATAAACTGCGATATATATGATCTAGAATTTGCCCGAATCTATCCCAAAGTAACTCGACCCTCGCAAAAAGACACGAAGATGTATGTATTGTGGCTAGTGGCCAGTCAATCTAAGTAGTCGGGTGAGACACTGGCGCGTTGACAAGATCCCAACTCGGACAACGGTGATAAAAACTTTCACATCTCAATAACTCACTTTTTGTAGATGGATATTTTGTTTTATTGTTATTTGGAAGGACAAAGCTCCGAGGAAATGGCGACGGGGGGTGGTTAGGAGGCAGCGAGTGGAAATTGGAAAGGCGCATGTAATAATTTTCTTTTGAAATCATAAAAGACATCGTAACCCAGATGAGGGCTACGCAGGCCGATAAAAGTCACCTTAAAAGATAAACAGCCTAGATTCATTACATGCCACGCAGGAACCTTTGAATTAGCTAGAACAAGGCAAGATATATGCTAGAAATAAATTCATTCTAGTGCCAATAGATTATTTGTTTATTACACGACCAATGGACCACCCTCGCAAGTGCGTATGCTCCGGTTGTAGAATTACATATAGAAATTTCACTTCATCAAGTCTCGTATAAGAAATAATTGTAATATTGAAAGTGCTGTTTAGATGACTAATAAGGAACGTATAAATAACGGAATTAAAACTTAAAAAATCTCGAGATTTGGGATACGCAATAATTCATTGGTAATATACAGTAATTTAACCCCCCCTTCCCCCATCCCTAAAAAAGCAATATTAAAACTAAACATACATATATACATTGAAAGTTTGACTTTAAAGTTACTTTCGATTATTGGCATACTCGCATTCAAGGATACCAATAAAGCTCTTTTACTTTGTAATTCAGGCTTTGGACAGATTTGCATAAATACTTTTTTATTTTGATTTATCTCACGTAATATTACAATTAATGTTTAATTGCATTATTTGAATATTGTCCTTGATGTCCTTAATAATTTATTAATTATAAACCCAAATAAAGCTGACTTACAAAATTAAAATCTCTTTACAATGGTAATCATCAGAATATAGATAATATTCAACCCACTCTGAAAACTATGTTCGAGTACTGGAGGACTAATACGACAACGATAACAAAAATACTAACTTAAAATATAATAATCACATAGCACTGAACCTAGAGATCATCACGATTTGAGCGAAGCGAAAGTGAAATGATTCTTATAGCGAAAGCCAATATACTCTTAAAAAAACACATGTTTCGATAGTCGATACTTGGCGGGTGATAAGTTAAGGTACAACTCACCCCCATCCCTCTAGACAGTTCTTCCATCCCTTGTGTGTGGTCAACAAGTGTCTACTAGCGGCCGATGCATCAATTTACTCAAGTTGAATTCACTGATCTAACCTGATGTCTTGTTCCTAAAACCGCTTGGTCAGTACATTGATCCTGTATTTTATCTATGCTCATCCGGAACCAATTAGAATTATATGAAACGCACTATTAGTAATTGGATGAGCGTAGCGAGCGAAGCGAAGATTCCATTTCACTACACTGGAGAAAAAAATCCGGAATGTTTTTTTTTTTTTTTTTTTTTGTGTGTGTTTGTTAACACGATTCCGGCTAAACCGATACTCCGATTGCGATGAAATTTTCTGGAGGCCTTCTAAATCTCTGAACTTAGAACTGCCACGTTTTTTAGCGCAATCTGGAATTTTTTTCTCATAAAAAACGCAATTTAACGATTTTTTTCGATTTTTAAAAAATTTCTTCTACTTATAACACCTACATACTTTATCCGATTGTAATGATTTTTTCACAGAACATTAATGTTATGAATTAATATATTCGTGGGAAATTTGAGCATAATCGAAAAATTATTTCTCATGAAAATCGCAATTGTACGGGTTTTTTTCTTTTTTTAAACAATTCTTTGACTTATGACACCTACATGCTTTATCCTATTGTTATGATTTTTTTACAGAACCTTCATTTCATGAATTAATATATTCGTGTTTAATTTGAGCGCAATCGAATAATTATTTCTTATGAAAATTGCAATTTTACGATTTTTTTCTTTTTTAAAAAATTACGATTAATTAAAAAATTAAGTTAATTTTTTATTTAATTTAGTTTAATTAAAAAAATTAAGTTAATTTTTTATTTTATTTAATTTAATTTAAAAAAATCTTCGACTAAGTAATGAATTTTTCACAGAACAACAGAAAATCCGCGTAACACATGGCAGCTCAATGCACCATATACGCTCATCCAACAACGCGGCGGGACTTAAGCGTTTTCCTAGTCATTATTTATACATACTTCTATACGAGTTCTTAATCTAGTAGGGCATACTATTATTTTGCATCTACTCTACTTTAACATAAACACTGTGTGTATCATTATTATTACCGGTATCACTTTTATTATTAATTATAGACTATTCACTTTCTCTGCAAAGAGTTGTACATGTACACTGTACTAGTCTAAGTGAATAAAATAGCTATCTATCTATAAGACGCGAAGCTCACGTATATTCATCACATTTTTGGCTGTACGTGTGTCACGTGGCACTATAAAAACCGAACATGACCTCCGTCCGAATGACATTTAATTTACATTGTCCGTCAGAAAGAGGATTCAGAATGTACACTGGAAGTGGAATAAATCAAACGATATATTTAAAAACACGGCACTTTCACCAAGAACGATACTTAAATGTGGAGACAAGCGTATTCTTTATTTTTGCATCGTTCGACGAACTCTCGAGTAGCTTTGCTCCCTATTTTGGGTACTCCCGTACCCGTGCTTGTTTGGACTTATTGAAACTTGCATCATGAGTGATGGGTAAGAAAGAACAGCTGTTTTTGAAGGACGACCGTTACTCGGCGGATCAGCTCAGCTTATATGAGTTTATATGCGAAACGAAAGATGACACAAAAATCCTCTCCGAATGGGTTGAGACAGAATGTGAATGCGGGTAGTAAGTAATGTATAATAACCCTCGGTAATTTCTTTCCAACCGTACAAATTATTCACAAGACCTAAAAACACATTCAACGGGAAAGTAATTTCTTCCTAACTGTACAAATCCACAATACCTTTAAAAATGCATTCAACGAGAAAGTAATTTCTTCCCAACTGTACAAATCCACAATACCTTTTTTTAAATGCATTCAACGGGAAAGTAATTACTTCCCAACTGCACAAATCCGCAATACCATAAATGCATTCAGCGAGAAAGTAATTTCTTCCTAACTGTACAAATTCACAACACCTAATTAAAGAAATGCATTGAACTGGAAATTTGTTGACTGCCTTAATATATTCTTATATGACGATTAGACAGTCGACACTGCTCTACTGACATGGTTGAAACGGTTTTCTAGATAACATAAAATTTTTAGGTTTATAAACGTCATTGGTCTAATTTTGCGAAGAAAAATGCGATTGCTAGATTAAAACTCGCAATACTGAAAATTTGCTAAGTTTAAACAAAAGTGTTTGTTTTCTTACGAACTAAATCCCAACCTAGAAAACGTTGATACTGTCGAAATTAAGACGCTCACCTGGAATGTGGGGGACCAGTGGTTCGAATCCCGGTTGTTTTTAATTTCTTAACTGTAGTAAATAATAACAATTACGGGAGTGTTTCCTGACCAACCAAATCGAGAAATGTTAAAATCTGTTTGATTGTTTTTTAAGAGGGAATACGACACATTAGGCAGTAAGCAAAAAGCTATTCGCTCGACCAAGAAGCATCCGACGTATATGAAACTTGGCAAAATTGTTAATAAAGCACATGGACGCTCTGCAATCAAGATTTTACCAATTTTGTATTTGTGAAACTAAAATATTTTTTATAAATTATTTTAAAACAAATTTTAGAAATGGTTTACTGTAGAGCCATACATTTCCACTTTCGTGACATATGTTCAAAATTTCAGTGGTGTCAGTTAGCCGAGCGAACAGCAATTTGCCTAAAACGCATGTCCTATACTCCCAATCCTAAAATAAATATATCTTACCTGTTGAAATAACTTTATACTCTGCATCATTATCATTTTTCGTTGAGTCCGTTAGAAATACCCAGGGAAATACCTTACCTTCTATGTGTATATGTCCGAGCACTTGTGAAACATGTTATGTCAACGTCTGCCATTTATTTTCAAAATATTTCATCTCATGCATTTTGCAATAACTTTTAAACTAATAAAGTCTCGTTTATTTATTTTCTCTGCACAACGTTGATCTTAGAAGATAATCCTAATTTATTTCAGAATCAGGCAGACAGACAGACAGACATCTGATACAGAAACCAGGTTCTTTGAGAAAGACAGATATCAAAAACCTTCCTTCTCCCTTTCATTCGGTTAAATGTGATTCCGATTTTCAAATGCCTTCCGCTTTTCTAGATCCTCTCATTCGCTTCTGCATGGGCGATCACCGTGCCAGTGTTTCTTTCCTTTACCCTCCTTGTTTTTCTCCTTCTCCTTGGCGGGCTGTCGTCTCGTCTTCTACGCCGTATCCAATATTCGTCTCCTGTGCGGCTGATGTGTTCCAAGCCGTGTGATTCGTTCTGCTACCGCATTTTTCTTGGGTCAAATCTTTGGAGTAAAACCAGTGGCGTAGGTAACGACAGGGACGTTATCCACTAGTAGATATGTGTTTGACTCTTGCTGACCAAAGTTTACGTTTTTTGCCAAATTAATTTTGAAGTAAATTGCGTCAGTTTTTGTGTAATTTCAGTAAAATATTAATTACTTCTTTTGGCTAATGTAAGTTCTTGCCAGTAAGAACGTTAACAGCACATGTACATTGCATGTTTATTCTACGCATGTCATTATATTTAATCCTGTCAAATAAGAATTTTTGGAGGAAAAAATTGCGATGTCGCTGAATTTTTGCAGAGACCTTCCTTAAATGATACTTATCAACATACTAAAACTCCCCTACAATCGGACTGGAGCTTCGGCCGCCATATTGGAAAATGTCGGCCAAAAGAGTTTGTTATCGAATATCTCCAAATTCGTTTGAGATAGACAAAATATCTCAATGGCAGAAATATTCCCCATTTAATTCCCTACAAAACAGGTGTCTCCTATAGTTTTGGTAGGGGCAACGGTTACGTCACAAAATCGTGGTTTATATGTTGCTTATTGGAGTACCAGCTTATTTCCAAATTTTCACGCCCAGCATCAAACAATGCCCGGTAAATCCGTAAGAAACGATTTAAATACAAAAGGACTTTTGTACGGGGTTCATGAAAGCTTCCATTAGTATTTTAAAAAATCAGTTCTGCGAAATCGGATTTTGCATTTACCCGGAATTTGGGTTTTTCAATTGTTGGCATTTCCTAAAAAAATGCCATATTTTACTGTCCATTATTAAGCACTAAATAGCATTGGAGGAAAAATTCTTTCTACGCACATTGAAATGACTTAAATAATGATCCGATTACAACCAAAGTTTAAATCCAATATGACTGCTAATTCCTAATATTCACAATATGAATACTGTTTTCGTGCTGTTTTTACACTCTTTTTGTTACATAATTCACTTTGATGTTGTGGATATTAGGAATTAGCAGCCATATTGGATTTAAACTTTGGTTGTAATCGGATCATTATTTGAGTCATTTCAATGTGCGTAGAAAGAATTTTTCCTCCAATGCTATTTAGTGCTTAATAATGGACAGTCAAAAAGGGCATTTTTGAGGAAATGCCAACAATGGAAAAACCCAAATTCCGGGTAAATGCAAAATTCGATTTCGCAGACCTGATTTTTTAAAATAATAATGGAAACTTTCATGAACACCGTACAAAAGTCCTTTTGTATTTAAATCGATTTCTTACGGATTTACCGGGCATTGTTTGATGCTGGGCGTGAAAATTTGGAAATAAGCTGGTACTCCAATGAGCAACATTTAAACCACGAATTTGTGACGTAACCGTTGCCCCTACCAAAACTATAGAAGACACCTGTTTTGTAGGGAATTAAATGAGGAATATTTTTGCCATTGAGATATTTTGTCTATCTCAAACCAATTTGGAGATATTCGATAACAAACACCTTTTGGCCGCCATTTTCCAATATGGCGGCCGAAGCTCCAGTCCGATTGTAGGGGAGTTTTAGTATGTTGATTAGTATTATATAAGGAAGGTCTCTGCAAAAAAGGAAGCTATCAATTTATGTACTGATGACAGTCAGTATATACATTGATAGTTTTCTATGTTTTGATAACCATGGATGCTGAATAAGGTTAACAAACCGAATGCGGTATTGAGTGGAGTGTTCATGGATAATGATTTCAGTGATACATTTCCCATTGTTCCTTTTGTCAACTCTATTTTCATCAATAATAAACAAAACTAACAAGTATTTTTAACAAGGCGTGTTTTTATGCAATCGAGCTCAATGTGTTCAGCAATGTACGAGGGTCTGGAGAAGTGTTCTTGTAATGAAGCCTAAGTTTGTCAACGCTAAAGAGTGAGGACATTCATTTTTCCCTTGGGACATCAATCTACTTCAATCTCCATCGTTACCGCCCGCCCCCGTTAATTCACTGATACCACATCGGGGACTCGCGGGGGAGTGAGAGTGGGGGAGGGGGGAAGGGGGGGGCTATGGGCTGGCGCCGACAATGTCGATGTCACAAGGAGATTAAGACCGAAGATGGAGAATGGAGACTGGCTCCAAGTCGAGCCTGCCTGAGAACTGCCCATATGGTTTCGAAATATTATCGTCGTTTAAAAAGATTCAGGTCCCGTGTTAGCGTTATATGTTGATGCGATTAATGATTTTGGTTCTCTTGTTATTGGTCTGCTCGTAACATTTTCAATAATTCATATCTGATATTTAAAAAAATATGGAAATTGAGACTGATGAACCGTCAAAGCAAATAAATTGAAACAGAAAAGTTCCCTACCGCTTTTTATTTTTTTTCACCCAATCATTATGAGTGCTTTATCTAGAATAATAATTGTATGTAAACATCAACATATTATTTATGATTCAATAATACAAATTATCCGTTCGATTCGGTCAATTTCATTCATTCAGGGGAAATGAAAAATGAATAATAAATTATTTTAGTGTTACAACTTACAATTGCTTGTTATTACGAGAGCATGCACATCCCTACATTTCTAGATTTTCGTCGCAAAAATAAGCGTGAAACTGGGGTGTTAATCAAAAATGATAACATCAGTATGAAACTATAGTTGTTCGTGATACAAAATTGAGTCTTTCAAATCTTTAGATTGTAAGGAAGGCTTATGACTTTAATATTTGTTCAAATGAAATCTACCTCACACAAATTGTTGGTTCATTCAAGATCATTTTTACTTGGCACTCGTAGTTCTTAATGCCAAATTCCTTTCTGTTTGTTATCTTCTTGCCAAAATAAAATCAAATTTGATGGTTAAGTAGTGTTTTATAAATGTTTATACTTTGATTTTGAAACATTAATTTGATTTCAGTTATAGCTGAATAGGGTGGCACTGGGCACTGTCGTATATGGGACTGTTTCTGTCACGTCAATAATTTACCAATTCGTATCCAGAATCATGATATGTACTATTTTCATTCGATTTAAATTCCTTTTAATTACATTCAATTGAACGGTGCAGTTACAATTACTGTTGTCAGAAATCGATTGCGAATTGTTTATAATAACTGTTGGGTTTAATTATTTCTAAATTATGCAAATACTGTTTATTACCGTTTTGTATATTGTGTACTTGTATGTTCCTGTCCTCTTTTGTTAAATAACTTTTAATAACTGAGTTGGAAACACAAACAGATCTGGTAAACAAATTTAGATTATTGCTGAAATTATTAGACATTAATACCTTGCATTATTTTACAAAAATAAGTTAAGATCTGTTGCATTACACATAGAATACCAGTCACGTCTGTGGACCCACTTTAATAACACATATTCCTATAGAGTATTTTATTTGCGCAAACGACATAACGACGAAGGCAAAATAATCGTAATTAAATCAGTTGCAATAGATTCAGCCAAAGAAGTGTATGCATCGTCACACTTTTAATAGCTGGTTTAAATTCATTAGCAGCCCCTCCCTATGAGCCAGCTTTCCCTCTTGCCTGTCGCGTAATTCTGCCCACACGAGCACCGCTCCTCGACGCTTTTATCATTTCCCCTTGCTTTTTCTTTTATTTATATCTAAGCACACGGTTTCATACAAGCGTTGAAATCCTAGCCGTGCCATGCCATTCCATTCCCTTCAGGCAATTCCAGCCAGTTGGAAATACGATTATTGAAAGTTGGTGTTCTGTTGATGCGGGGAAATATATAATAACTAGTTTACAAGCGCACGAAACCAGCTCGGCTTTCATGTGGGCGTTATGAAAAGTGTTTTCGAGTGAGATCAGCCAGAACAACCGCATATTAGTTCTTTGGAAAGTAGGCCCACGTGAAGAACCGCAGGTTTAGAAGAGGCGAGCTGAATAGCGTAATACTGATACTCTTTAGATGTTATCATGTTGGTAACGAACAGAGAATCCTCTGAGTGAATGCTGGGCACCTTCCCTTGTAAGCCATCTTGTGTCTACACACGCACACAAACTTAATTCTTAGACTTGATACTGTTTTCGTCAATTTTTGTTCAATTTTGTTTGCTTAATTTTGTATTTGTTGTGCTTCTTAGTTCTTTGTAGATCGAATCATTTGGGGATCACAAACTCTTAGTTCTACCATTGAGTATATAACCATGGTTATATACTCAAAGGTTCTACTAGCTCAATATAACAATTTACAGTGGTGGTTTTGTTTAGTATTTCAGTTGGCTTCCAAATAAAAGGCTCGTTTAATTGATATTTAAAATTTAAAAAATATATATATTTAATACGTCATGCATTGTATATAAAACTCAACATGCACACCCACACTCGTACCAAACATTCAAATCTTTATCCAATTGATTGATCCATTGATCTATATTTTGGTTTTCAGATATTCTTCATACTTGATTTTATAATTTAAATGTGGTTTTAAATCTGCTTCTTAAATTTAACGTGTTTTATAAATCGATTAACTCATAGGCTCATAGCATACAAAAGACTTATTTTGAACGGGTTGACTGTCATATTGTGCCATTTACAATTTACATTGAGTGAATTCGCATTTACAAAATTAATGTGAGCTTCAAGTGAAGGGGTAAAATCCTCTTTAAGGTATTGCGGTCGTAATAAGTGGATGCATTATTCCATCTATTTGCCCCGATAGGGTTTTCATATTCACGAGAATTCCATAGCCATTGATTTACATCAATTGTAATTGTATTGTGCTTGGTTCAGCAGAAAAAAAGGCCTCATGGCCTTAAGCTTCGCCAAGATATAAAATAAAGATTCTTTTTTTTTTATTATTATTATTATTGGTTGCTTATGAATAACGTTGTAAACGGCTATAGAATTGTCGTGAATATGAAAACCCTATCGGGACAAAGAGATGGAATAATGCAACCACTTATTACGGCCTCAATACCTTAAAGAGGATTTCCTCGATAATAAATCCTTCACTGGAAGCTCACATATTTTGTAAATGTGAATTCACTCAATGATTTTAACAACTTCATCCATCCTGTTCATTTTCATGCTCTACCTTAAAAGCAAAGCAAGCTTCCATTTATCTCGAGTGCATCTACAAATAGTTAAGTAAAGTAACGTCGAGCAATTAGATATTAGACCGTTCCGTAAAGAACGCAATTTAATACCTGTCTCGTTTATTTTCGCTTCCGTTTCTCTACCGTGTGGATACAAATAGATACGATGTATAAGAACAGCACGTTTTCTAAATATGTCAAGAGGAAATATAGGTTGAAACTGCAATCAAGAATCTACCTTTGTTTATTCTTGTTTGTTCTTGTTTCTTGTACTGTGTATCATTTTACTGAGCTCTACAATGTGCATAGCTCAAACTTGAATGTTATTAAGAAATATTGTGTTGCATGTTCCGATTACTTTTACGTGTTTTATGTAAATTAACATTGTGCTGAAGATGAATACAGTGAAAAACTTAGTTTTAAATTGGCCTCTTCCAAACAGAGACAAAATGAAAATGTACATCTCTCCCTGTACCCGTCATTCTCCACAATAAGAATGATTATAATCACGTGTAACTCATAAAAAGGCTTTATCTATATAATATAGCATCGTAGTTGTGTAGAACGTGTTTTGTTTACTACAGCTGTTAAACTATCTCAATTCTCAACCATGAACCAATAGCGTAATCTACATGCTTTGCCCCTGAGTTCAGATCGACAGCAACCACCGGCAATCCTGATTGAAGGTTTTTACATATTGCGAATGCTTGGTTTGAGTCGTACATTCCCTCTTACCATCAATTAAACTCAATTATCAAGTTGTAACCCAGCAGCTTTCTTACAATAAAGATTCTAGATAGTGTTAACTCTAACTAGTAATTACTAATTTTACTAATTACTATTATTAGTACTAATTTTTATTATATTAAATAACTTTTTTAAGTATGCCAGATGAAAACTATTTTGCTTGATAAAAAGCCTTTAATTATAAAGCTATATAATAAACTAGTTATAATTAGTTTTTAAGTTCGTGAATATGCGTGTACCCGTGGATTTATTCCCCTCGTTCTCTTGTAAGCAGGTAAGCCGGACGGCCTCCACAACTGCACCATCGTAAACCAGACGGCCGAGTCCCTGTACGTCGAGTGCACCGAGGGTTTCGACGGCGGCCTCACCCAGGAGTTCGTCATGGAGGTGTACGACACCGTCACGCAGGTCCTCGTCACCAATGTGACGTCACGCACCCCCACCTTCACCGTCAACGGGCTGGAGTCCGGGCTCGGCTTCGACATATCGCTCTACGCCGCTAATCGCAAGGGGAAGAGTGACCCCACGCCACTGCACGCGTACACGCTCAAGGCTGCGGAGAAGAGGACAGGTAATGTGGAGTTCACAGTTTTTTAATTCTTAATTATCTGTCTTTATTGAAACTCCAAATAGACTACCGGCCGTACGAGAGTTGAAGTCAAAATATTATTTGCACAACTGAATGGCATGACCAATGGCCAAAATGTCGACGAAGCTGTAAACTGAAGTGTATGATTCAATACCGACATGTTTTTTTTCGAAGAAATTATTCATGTCGAGTAAAAAACGATATTTTGATGATTATGATGAAATTGGTTACCCATTCCGAAAACACGACTTATTAAAAAGAATCGGGCTAATTAATCTACTATTTCCGTATTCATATTAAAGTTTGTCAACTATGCAACGTTTCATAATATACTTAGATGCAGAAATAGGTTTTTATTAAACGTCAACATGCTCCCTGTAAAGAAGATATGAATACAAAATTGTACTTATTTGTACAATGAGATCTGAGCTAAAAGAACTTGTGCTCAGAATTGTGTCGAGTTATTACATCACAACCAACCAGACAATGGGGGTGTTCTACAAATATGTTTTACAGTGTGATGTAAATAAAGGGATGTTTTTGATATCACGTGCATTTTCCTTTAATTGTGTTTTCTATGCTCGCACTATAGTCGCAATTGCTGGGAAATCAAAATGATAGCCACTTCTTGACTATTGTCAGAGTCAGAGGCAAAGCACTCAATGTTTTTATCAATGCGAACTCTTATTACCACGTCGCTTTGTTTTGTATAGCTGCTACTCATACTGAGAGACCACGGGTCAGCCCCACCTCAATCACTCCCCGAGTCACTAACATCTACTGTCAGATCCAGAGTTCGAGTTGTTTTCAGCGAGATATTTGAGCAAAACAATGATCCACTACTTGGAATAAGATGATTCCAATGTTCAAATTTGTCTATATGTAATATATCAATGCTGTTTGCAAAACATCTTGCTAATTGTTTAGTTGCATTAAATTTTATCGTAGAAACTGGTGTTGTTATATGTGTATTTTATACAAATGCTTAAATTGGTTTTTTCTGATAAGTAATATAATGTGGCGTATTAAAACGGTTTTTCTGAGAAGTAATATTATTGTGATGTATTATCTTAAAAAGTATATTTTACAGCATTTATTAATGCAGCTGATAATGATATACCGTTACTCATAACATCTTGAGGCGTTCTTTTGAAACCTGGTATTAAGAGATGCTAATAACTTTGAACATTAACTTCGCTTTTCCCCCAACAAACAACAGGGAGCAAAAAGTTGCTCGTTCTATTACAAAAGGACTATAGCTAGAAAAGTAGACGTGTTTTGTCTGTGTAAATTTAAATTAGTGAACTATTAATTACGAGTATATTTTATTTTTAGATAAAAGCTAATTTAAACATCATAAATTATAATGCGCCAGAGCTTGATGTTGTTAATTTAAAATAAATTATTGAAGAATATACTCAGAAAATACAAACCCCAGGCCACTAGGTAGGTACTTTTCAACGCCTTACTGCAGTTTAGTACACACAATTTTAAGAACAAATTAAGAATTTTTTAAATTTGCGTTTGGATAAGGGAGGTCGGGCACAGCAGTTTTCATGCTCATCGACATGTGGTTTTAGGTCACTACAATAATTGTTCGTTCCACTTGTCTATTGTTGTCGTCGAAGTGCACGTAATGCTGCTCCTAAGTTTCAGCTAGGCGCTGGAAGGAGGCCATGCAAGATCATTCAGCCTCCATATGTTGTTACTTGTTCAGACGAAGGGGTTGGTTGTGTAGTACGACTACGAACGAATCTCGGTCGACGAGAGACGAACTCCACGCAATGTGGAAGTTCAACTATTTACAAGGCGAAGATAATTGCCATTTCAACTATATACTAACTTCTCTTCCGGTAGAGTTCTAACAACTCTGCTACTTCGTTCGCTTCGGGGGGCTCGGATGTTACAATCGATTTCTGAATAACGTTGATGCAATTATCATAAAATCATTTGAGGGGCTGGTTATTGCCAAACTGCCGTTTTTAATAACTCCACAGTGTTCAACTTTCTTCCTTTCAAACACGATTACTTTTCATCAGAATTTTTTATCGTAATAAAAAATTTACTTGTTTTCGTGGCCTTCAGAAAGTTTTTTATTTTTGCGGCTTTTGTGTTCTATGTCTAACTTTCTGGATCGCTAAATACACAGTGTGTGTGGGCTTCCTGCCAGATTTAACGCAAACAGTTATCATAAAACCGTTTTTCCGTATACGAGATTTCAACCCAAATCTTTATCTGTAGTTGAACCAAATATGCATACCCAAGTGTGTATATATATTTACATCTCTGTATCAGTGGCGGCTCTGGGGTAGTTTTACTGGTGAGGCGAAATTAATATCCCGGAGGTATTATATGGGGACGTGATATCTTTATCCTTTGTAAAATAACAAATTTTACATTCTAATTGTGTCGTAGGTGAATGACAAGACTATTTGGAATTGTCATAGCATCGGTGCACAAAATAAAGGAGATAGTAGTAGGTTGTAGTAATTAATGTACGTGATAAGGTGATAGTATTTGTTGGTAGTCCATTGCGAGGAAAGAACTAAGAAGACAATTAATATGCATACATTTATTATAGGAAAAAATACTTGGACTAGGACGATTAACATTAGCCTGACGTATACGAGAGTAATAATGTTAATAATCTGAAGTATGGGACAGTGAAGGACGCGAGAATCTGAGGATTATAGGCTATTAACCTGACCGATCCCCTAACGTTGTAAGTCATTGTTGTTACGGTTTTGTGATGAGTAAAACAAGAGATTATCCTAATTGATTGATAGGGCAATAAGCATTATTATACTATTTAAAGTAACATATGACTGTGTAGCTATGTGTTTGAAATAGGTAAGTTCGTAACTAAGTCGTTACGTGTAAGCAAAGATAGTTGGTAACATCGGAACGTCTCAACATTGAAAAACAATAATATAAGAAAATATTGAACCATTCCAACAATACTGTGATTACGTCGGCTGAAGCCCAACTGCTTAATGGTTCCCCGCTGTCCCATCGCCAGTTTACGAGGGCTGTTGAGTACGTATCGTATAACTAGCCTGGCATGGGGATGGTTAAAAACCTCATCTCCGGAGTGAAAAAAACATTCCACTGTGGATGGGTTATCATCTCGTCATAAAACGACCTGGTCTATGTTTTCTGGCATTTTCAGTCCGTTATTTTAAAATTCAAAGGCCTCATAAAAATATGGAAATTTTCGTAACGACTCTTTCCTTGAGTGTTCTGTATTCCCGTGTTAATGCTGAAAGTCTGATCGTTTCACAACACGTGGCTTAAATATATCGAGTCTCGTACTTGATTCCCGTGTTCACGTCGCCGCCGACAAACTAGGTTTATGGGCTGTCACCCATTATGAAGTTCACAGGCGCATTCTGTAGAACAACATCATTAGAGGTGCTTTGTCATGATATTATACCGTCTTCTAGAACAACGAGAGGGAGGTTTTCATGGCCTTTTGATGCGTTTACGGTTTACAGAGCGCCGCCTCACACTAATGCGCATTGGGTCTGTTTTGTGCGCTGTTTTCTGGTCATTTGTTTGTCTTGAGCAAAGGGGAATAGCTTACTGCTGTTTGCTTTCGTGAAATTATGTCAAGAGGGATGATGGATTGTGGAAAATGCTTTTATGAAATTTGACATCTAGATATATAGTTTATTTTCCTCCTAAAGTGGTGTTTTTGATAAATGACATCAATCTCTGAATTATGTGATCATTTTTACATGAAAAAATTAGGCCGTGATCCGTTGTCTGTGGTGAAGCCGCTGCCACCCGAGAACTGCACCGTAGTTCATCAGACCGCCACCTCGCTGCGCGTCAGTTGCAATCATGACGCGGAAGAGGAGGAGGATGGCGGCAGTGGCAGTGGCATACCCACGACCTATGTGTTGCAAGTTTACGACGCCGAGACTCGACGCCTGATGGCTAGCTCGGCGTCCCCGGCGCCCGGGACATTAGAGGTTACCGATCTGCCGCCTACCAACAGTGGCGCGCTCGTCCTGTCGGTGCGCACAGTAGTTGCGCACGCCACGAGCGACGCTGTCTCTATCTATACGTTGATGCCGAAACCTCCCGAAGAACAGCGTGCCGGGGGTAAGCCAGGTGGTGGTTTCTGTCGGAGACGGCGATCATCAAGTGATCGGCGATTAACATGTTGCTTGTGACTAATTTATCGTGGCTTGCAAATAACAGACAGATCAACTAACGAAGGCGTGTTGCAGATTAGTCAATGGGTGAAAGCTAACTCTTAACATGTTTAAACAACAGGATACGTACATGTGTGTGAAGAATTTATTTATCAGCTCTATTGGCCTCGAAATACATTGTGTCGGATAATTTATGTGGATTGTTTCGAAAAACTCATCTTGTTAACCAAAAATAATGGTAAAGTCAATTTGCTTCGCCATTCCGGACTTGCGGAGCATGTGAGAGGATTGTTCAATCACACTCAATCACATAAAACTTGAGCATAAGTAACTAAAGAGCTTCGATCCTACGGTCATTTAAGCAATATGATTTTTAATTTTGAATCGACTTACCTGTTATTAATAATACATGTGTCTTATGTTTAACACGGGTGGTGGGGGAAGGAATTAATGTATTGATAAAATCTGCGGTGTCCGCGATTGCTTTCAAGACCTAGGACTACTTTACTTTTCCACTGTTGATGACTACCCAACATTTATTACCCAACAATCAGAATATCAGTAACACATAAGAATAGTGTCACAAACTTTTTCCATAATGTTTCCTATAGCGGTGTTTCAGTTTTTCACTAACATGTTATCTTTACTTTGAAATATGGTTATGATCCGAGTTTATATTCAATTGTACGGTTGTACCATACAATTTAAATTCTCTTACTTTAGGTCCCGGGTTGATAACCGTTTTAAATAAATCATAATTCATACCAATGTACACCATTTTCAACCATTGTACTTTTATTAATAAAACTTCATTGGGTTCCATCTCTATTATCCTAGTCAACGTCAACAAAATCCTTACGTTCGTCGCACTAGCTATGCGAATGAATTATGTGATGTCCGACACGACACCTCCATCAAAACACTTGTATTTTATTATTATTTTACAAACTTTTAGTGCAGTACTCTCAAAACACAATTTTTTTCTAATATTCTATATTACTAACAAGTATGTACTGGCAATGGTCAGAGCTAAGCTTGGTACCGTTATAAGACATACACGTAAATGATTATTATTATCGTTAACAAAATCCGTGCGTTCCTCACATTAGCATTGAATGAATAAGATGATGTCCGACCCGGCACCTCCACCAAAACACTGTATTTTTTCATATTTTTTTCACAAAAAATGTTGTGCAATACTCTCGAAACACACATATTCTAATATTCTATTTTGTTATTAATTAGTTATACGTGCATTTGTCAGATATGAGCTTGGTACCGAATAAGACTTAAACGTCAGTGATTATTACTATCGTCAACAAAATCCTTACGTTCGTCGTATGTGAACTAATAAGGTGATGTCCGACCCGGCACCTCCACCAAAACACTTGCATTTTATTATATAAATTTACAAACCTGTAGTGCAGTACTCTCAACACAAAATGTTTCTAATATTTTACATTACTAAAAAGTAATGTACTTGCAATGGTCAGAGATAAGCTCGGTACTGTTATAAGACATACACGTAAGTGATTATTATTACCGTTAACAAAATCCTTACGTTCGTCGTATGTGAACGAATAAGATGATGTCCGACCCGGCACCTCCACCAAAACACTTGTATTTTATTATATAAATTTACAAACCTGTAGTGCAGTACTCTCGGAACACAAAATGTTTCTAATATTTTACATTACTAAAAAGTAATGTACTTGCAATGGTCAGAGATAAGCTCGGTACCGTTATAAGACATACACGTCAGTGATTATTATTATCGTCAACAAAATCCTTACGTTCGTCGTATTAGCTGTGTAAATGAATAAGATGATGTCCGACCCGGCACCTCCACCAAAACACTTGTATTTTATTATTATTTTACAAAAATTTAGTGCAGTACTCTCGGAACACAAAATTTTTCTAATATTTTATATTACAAACAAGTAATGTACTTTCAATGGTCAGAGATAAGCTCGGTACCGTTAAAAGACATACACGTAAGTGATTATTATTACAGTTAACAAAATCCTTACGTTCGTCGATAGCTATGCGAATGAATAAGATGATTTCCGACCCGGCACCTCCACCAAAACACTTGCATTTTATTATTATTTTACAACAATTTAGTGCAATGCTCTCGAAACACAAAATTTTTCTAATATTCTATTCCTTGCAAGTAATGTACTTTCAATGGTCAGAGATAAGCTCGGTACTGTTATAAGACATACACGTAAGTGATTATTATTACCGTTTACAAAATCCTTACGCTCGTCGTATGTGAACGAATAAGATGATGTCGGACCCGGCACCTCCACCAAAACACTTGTATTTTATTATTATTTTACAAAACTTTAGTGCAGTACTCTCGAAACACAAAATGTTTCTAATATTTTACATTACTAACAAGTAATGTACTTGCAATGGTCAGAGCTAAGCTTGGTACCGTTATAAGACATGCACGTAAGTGATTATTATTACCGTTTACAAAATCCGTGCGTTACTCACATTAGCTATTGAATGACTAAGATGATGTCCAACCCGGCACCTCCACCAAAAAACTTGTATTTTATTATATAAATTTACAAAACTTTAGTGCAGTACTCTCGAAACACAAAATGTTTCTAATATTCTACATCACTAACAAATAGTGTACTTGCAATGGTCAGAGATAAGCTCGGTACCATTATAAGACATACACCTAAGTGATTATTATTATTGTCAACAAAATTCTTATGTTCGTCGTATTAGCTATGTAAATGAATAAGGTGATGTCCGACCCGGCACCTCCACCAAAACACTTGCATTTTATTATATTATTTTACAAAACTTTAGTGCAGTACTCTCGAAACACAAAATGTTTCTAATATTTTACATTACTAACAAGTAATGTACTTGCAATGGTCAGAGCTAAGCTTGGTACCGTTATAAGACATGCACGTAAGTGAGAATTATTACCGTTTACAAAATCCGTGCGTTACTTACATTAGCTATTGAATGAATAAGGTGATGTCCAACCCGGCACCTCCACCAAAAACACTTGCATTTTATTATATAAATTTACAAAACTTTAGTGCAGTACTCTCGAAACAATTTTTTTCTAATATTCTATATCACTAACAAATAGTGTACTTGCAATGGTCAGAGATAAGCTCGGTACCGTTATAAGACATACACGTAAATGATCGTTAACAAAATCCGTGCGTTCCTCACATTAGCATTGAATGAATAAGATGATGTTCGACCCGGCACCTCCACCAAAACACTGTATTTTATCATTTATTTTTTTTACAAAAAAATGTTGTGCAATACTCTCGAAACACACATATTCTAATATTCTATATTGTTATTAATTAGTTATACTTGCATTTGTCAGATATGAGCTTGGTACCGAATAAGACATAAACGTCAGTGATTATTAGTATCGTCAACAAAACCATTACGCTCGTCGAATTAGCTATGCGAATGAATAAGATGATGTCCGACCCGGCACCTCCACCAAAACACTTGTATTTTATAATATTATTTTACACAAATTTAGTGGCGAAAATATTCTAATATTCAATAACAAGAGCTCGGTACTTTCAAATTTAGTATATAGTCACACTAACGGAACTGACAACATGGTTTTATCAAATCTGATGTGGAAGCTAATTATTTCTATATATAATTTACAACATAAAAGTTAATGAAAGATTCGTGGCTGCATTTATATCAAAAGTGTTATTGATTTTGGATTTTGAAGAATGATCTCATTTGCCTACAACCTAGTACGGAAAGGTACTGCAGATTTTTCATAAAAAGTAATTGCCATAAAATCAACAGAGATCCTAATCACCGAAGTCGAGCAACCCCGGTATCACACTTGTTGTTTGTTGCAGCAGCCACGCCCACTATTCTCCACATCACGCCGATCCTGGGGCTGCTGATCGGCGTAGTGGCAGCCCTGGTTCTGGTGGCGGTCATCATTGTGGTGGTGATGAGGCTGCGAGGACACGGAGACAACGACGAGAAGGAGCGAGACGACGGCGGGATGGCAGGTACGCGCCACACTCATTCATACCACCTCGCCACTGTACCCTGGACGTGGTACTATACGCCCTTCTCCGCGCCCTACTACCCTCGTTGCTTATTATACCCCACTCCCCAGCGTTACATCCCTCCTCGTGCCCTAACGTCTCCCAAGCGCGATTAAGCTGATAGAAGGGTTAGGGTTCACCTAATCGCGATACTACACGTCCTTGTACCGCAATATTAATCTAATCGTTGTAGCACAGTATCCTCTCACTAACACTGATATCTTTTAACTCGTGCTGCATAACCAAAGTATAAAGTCACACGTGATTTAAGAGGATTCACGTGTTAAAAACTGTTGTTCTCATTGAACATTTTGTTTAAACATGACTGACGAAAAAAGGTACAATTAATTTTTATTTTTATTTTTGATTGTTGCAAACCAGCGATCTGTTTTATCTTTCATGATTCAAGATATCATAATGTGTGGTTCATTCCTTACAATACTTACCGCATGTGTGTTCGAATATAAATCTTGATTGCAACATCTGTGTTTGATTCAGGGCGCACAAGTCGTGGGGTGGCGGCGTGCGGGGACAAGGCGGGCGCCATCCCTCTTGGCAAGGACATCGACGACAGTGTAGATAGCATGGACGAGAAGAATCCGGATATCATACCACAAAACAGCGGTGAGATGTTCATTTATTTAGCAATAAGTGGCATAATTAAATGTTGTGGGTCGCTGCAATCACGATTTATGTGTGTTTTTGTATTAGTTAAAGTAAAAAATGTCATTAATTCTTTTTAAATATTTTGATACGGTATAGATTTGTAATGAGTGATTTGTGATGACTATTCATCACTTAGCTAACTTATTCAGATTATTATGTCAGGGAGAAAAACGTAAGTTCTAGATGAGACCTGTAGGTAAGCGAAAACTTTGTTTAGATTAGATAGGGAGTTTAGTTTGAACTACTTAAGAAATGGATTACTTGATTTATAGTTGGAGTTGAAGTTATTTGATTTGTTCCTTATATTTTCTCGAGACAAATAAAGCTGTCCCATAATCGCCGTGGCTTCAGGATGGCTGTATTCCTTTTTCAATGCGTAAGTCGTTTCAGTGAGCCTTTTAGAAATGTAGGTTATCATGTTCATACTAAGATATGATATTAATTTGAAGGCGCTAAACTACTAGGGCGTCAGTTATCAAACTTAAAACAGTTATATATGTATCATGTGCCACGCGAGACACAGCTTCGGAAGGTCACAGTTTCGATTCCCGCCAGCGAATATTGTGACTCTTAAGTTCATAAGGCATATGTTGGGATTGTGTAGCACAAACAGCCATCAGATGTTGCTTACCTTAGCGCCAATACCCAATCTGATGGAAGTGATAGAATGTTCTTACAATGGGTAGTGTTCAACGTTTATGTTAGGTGTAGGCAACTGCAATCAAAACATATTTTTATCAATATAGCATATGTTTGTATGTTTTACGTTAGCTTACGTAATAAAATTTAAATATATTGTGTAAATTGTGTATTGTCAAGAGTAATCATTGCATATAACTATATTTTAGGATTCTTCAGCATTTTAGCTTATACTGCCCTAAACAAGAAGGCCTTAACTACATTTTTTTAGTTGGCACTGTTATTCATTTTGTTGGGGCTTGGGGTCATATCTACGTATGTACTAAGTAAGAAGATCGTATCAGCATGCAAAAACGGGCAAAACGACTATGAACTATCTTACCTACACCTTTTTAAGCTTGTTTGAATCACGTTTTCATGAATAACTCAAAATCTGCTTGTGCGTAGATAAGGGCCCCTTTTTTAGTATGGCAGTATATTGACCTTTCGATGAAAATAAAGACCTGTTAATATTTTAAAGTCATGAATAATATTTTATGATCTAATGTAACTTTATTTTTAGTAGATATCCCGACGTTTCTAGAATATTGCACAGTCTATATCTTAGTTGAAAAATTTGAAAATATTCAGCCGCAGACTGAACGAACTTGCTGTTTAGTTTCCTACATAAAATATCAATATTAGCACTCAATACGTAACATCTTTTAGATACAGACTACCAGGACCCCGACGAAAAGGCGTTTGAGAAGTTGAACAATGCCCCAAGCCGGATCTACGCTAACACCGCCCGGCAGTCGCCAAACCGAGACATGTATGAAAACACCAACAACGTAAACAACACTCCTAAGACGGTTTGTACACATCAATATCATACCACATTTATGTTTATGAGCTGAGAATGAAGGAAGAAGATTCTTCTCTCTTGTAATTGTATTGAATGGGCTAAACTAAAAGTGATTTGGCTTTATGTTGCTTATTGCTTAAGGTAACAAAACTAAAGTATTCGGAAGTTTGAAACCTCTCTTCTATCATAATTCAAACTTCAAAGAAATATGGTTGGCTTTAAATAAGCTATGACTAGCATTAAACTTGAAAGTACAAATATTTTAAATTTAATTTTGTTTCATTTATATTATATTATGTATTTCGTGAAAAATGCATTTTTCCAACGATAGCTATGAGTATTATTTTAAATTGAAAATACAAAATATCGAAACATTTTTAATACATTAATCATTGATTCAGTGCAATAATAACTTGTTACAAAATTTTCTCGGTAAATGGCTCTACACCACACATAACGTCAAAATAAAATACAAACTACAGTTAAAAACTAATTTGTTTTCATATTTTTTCGTGGTTCGTCTTCATTATTTATATTCAATGACTGAGTAGAATTGAGACGTTTATACCATTCGGTAATACCAAACTTATCAAAGCTTTAGATCCATCAGCTAACACAGATTGATATCAAAAAAGTTTCGATATCACGAAACGAAAGGAGGCCAGGATAAATTTGGGTTTCTGGTTTTAGTTTTGATCAAGTTTGTGAGGCAATATCTTTTTTATCATTTAAATGTTACCATTGTGAAACTCCACGTAGTACCTATTGTTTTTGTTGTGACTATGTGTAGAGCCTTCTAATAACTACTTACGTTTAACACAGTTTTAAAGTAAACTTGATCCATTAGTTTTAAACTCATTCAACAAGCTCTTCTGTGCCATCCTAATTGATACTTTATCTTTACAGCTTGAAATGTGTGGGTAAATTACGTAGCGCATTTTTCTCATCTTCTGCTTTCATCTATGTATGACGAAAATATATCAAACTGTTGTAGTATTTTGTAGTTTCTACAGTTATCCTTCTCTTACCACTGTATTTCTTTTACCTGAAGGCTGAAGCAGAACAAATATATAATATTAGCTTGCATGATATTACCAGGAAAAGGGATAGAATGAATAATCTATCCCATGCTTCGTCAAAACATTTCAAGTCACTAGCAGTCAAAAGCTTACAAAATATGGTGACTTTCTTCAAGCCAGTATAGTATTTTGAAATGCTCAACCAACCATTTGTGGAGAGGTATCTGTTAGACGCTGATGTGTTCTGCTACCTCAAATGTGACAAGAATCAAGATCTGCATTAATAACTTAAATTATTGGGAGAATTTTATATTGATCACAAATGAATTACATATACGCATTCCAGACCTACAAAGTATCTATACAGAACGTAGATCAGCGGATTTCCGCTTTAATTCGTGGTGAATCCATGCAGAGACGTTTTTGTAGCCATTTTATAGCCAAGTTCTATAAACACCTTGGTCTTTAAAACAGATTCATGCATTCCAGGTTCGAATCCTGGCGTGATCACGAATGTCCTGAGGCGATTGACCATCTTCATTTATTATTTTTTCATCACCCACTGATCATCTTAATCACCATCGTGTTTGCAAAGCTAAATATCATCGATTTGATCATTTAACATCAACTCAAGTGTAAACCACTGGTGATTGCTGGTGTTTTGCAGAACGATGAGATTACCTATGCTGAGCTGTCTCTCCCTAAGCAACCACACCAATACTCAACAATGGGGGCGAATCAGCAGCCCATGTCAATTTTACGTCGTCAGGTCGAGCCGACCGTCTATGCCCAGATCGACGTGACGAAGAAAGTCGCCCCATTGCAAGACGGCTCTCCTCAGCAACTCCCCATGCAATCGTTATCCTTCCAGCACCCTGCCTCTTTGCCCCTCCTCCACCATCACCACAGCCTTGCAGCCACATACCACCCCGTGCACACTTTGCCCCATCCCCATCGGCCCCATAGAGCTCTGCACCCCGTAGACGAAGACCCGCACCCCAGTGCAGATACGCCACTAATTTCACCCCAGCAGCATAGAGAGAGCACGGTATAACACTCAACATGATCTGGTTGATGCATCCTTCCCTGTGTAGTATCTGTTGCATAGAAGCCAAGGTAACCAGTAGTGTTATGCATTCTTCTTGTGTAAAGCCGACAGTGGGAATGAGGAACAGTGATCGTAAATAGATATCTTCAATTCCTAATCATATAGTGCATTTGTAACTGAAAAATTTATTTAGAGTGAATCAATATTTCTAATTGTAGAGTCTATCATCTTGTAGGTACACTTAGAATTCATAATGTTTTTTTTTAACGAATAACTAAGGTTTTAGTTGTAGAGTATTTTTTCAGAGGAGGGTGCAAAATACAATATTGCAAAGAAGGATTGATAAAACATTTTTGACATATTCGATCCATTCATTATACCAATTACCTGATTAGCTAAGTGTAATCACAACAACAATTCGCTGATACTGACTCATTCCCACAGGCTACATATTCTGGGCGCTTTCTGTGATTTCCCCTTTGTAAACAAATTGAAATTAATAATACTCTGTTTGTAGTGGGATTGAAGTTTAAATGCATGATGATTGATGACTGTAACTGCATGCCATGCAATAATGTTTGTGATGATAATATACTAGTATTTAAAATAAGTTTATACCTACAAACTTAAGTTAAAATCGCATATTTATGGTTGAATTATATCATTCTTTGAAAAGCATACCGTTTGGCATTTAAGTTGTTGACATGACGTCTTGAAATAACTATTAACCAAAAGTGGCTACTAAAATCAAGTGCTAGCTTGTGGATGCATAACCCATGTAGCATGGAATGGTTAATACTTAGTGCATCAACGTGTAAGCGTGTAATTGCTAGGGCTTATTGGAAACTAAGTATATGAGCATGGTTTTGTATCGTGACTAAGTAATGACTGTCTTGTAATGCAATTAAGATAACATTTATTTATAAGAGTCTCTAAGTGTTCATGACGAGTTGAAAACGCTACCCATAGTTACCTCCTACATATACTGTTCCTCGGATACACAATGACTTTTCTTCAAAGGCATAACAATGAATTTTTTTTTGAACAATGGCTAAGCATCATTATTTTTGTTTATTTTATTATTATATATTATGTTTTTATTATTATTATTATTATTATTTATTATTATATATTATTATTATTATTATATTTTATTATTATTAATATTATTATTTTATTAATAGTTATTTTTATACACTATGTCAAAATATTTATAGTTAGTCAACAAAACGTGTAAGTACCCCAGTGCAATGTTTTATTTTTAAGCTTGTTTTAAGTTTGTATTTATCATGCGTTGTTCCATATTAATAACTGGTTAGATTTTCAAAACTCTTCCTCATTATATATTATTCATGTTAAGATTTTGTACAAACCGTTACAGAAAACTTACATTTACTTTTTTCCCGTAACAATGGATTAAATATTAAATATATGCACACACAGGCATACTCATATACGCCATGATATACCATTAATTTATGTGTATAGATAAAATAAGAGAAATTCATACAATTACAAAAGTATTAAGACATGCGCCTGATTATGTATGAACGTACTATATGAGAAAGGATAAATTCGATGTCTTTAATATTTCTAGTTGGTACCAAGTTTTGCACACCCAAATTTGTGTAGTTATTTTTAAAAGATCGTGACTGATGAGGGATTTTTTAATATCAAACAGCTTCACATTTCAATGCGTTAATGAATATTTTTACCCTGAAATAAAAAATACTGTAGAATAAAAGTTACAGTAAAATATGACACACGTTAAGAGATGCGCAGTGATGAAAATTGGAAGCATGATATTATGCGTTTATCTCATAGAAGTGCATTTCTACATGTACTCTTTCTTGTAGGCTGCTCTGAACTTGATGACCGACTCCGGCCGTGGGAACGTGGCGCAAGGACCCCGTGTGACTACCACTCGGTTCTGACCGCCCTACAGCGTAGAAATGCACTACTAATGCGGATCCTCGGCGAACATTGAAACATCCTAAGTGATGGGTGACAATCGAAAAAACGGGAAATGAAAAGACTGTATACAAGTTTATAGGTACGGTGGTCAATATTATGTGATCAGTGTTATCAAATATTTTTATTGGGATTCACGTGAAAGGCTTAACTCGTGTGATTTGAAATAAAAATTAAAACAAATACATTGTGAACTTAAGCCCATTCCTAAAAAAATAAATCCAAATCAGCTATGAGTGACACAAAACGTGAAAGAACATTGTCTACATAAGTGTTGGTGATCATGCAGATACTGCCTACTGTTCAAAGACTGTTTTAAGAAAGTTAAGTAAATTTTAGAATATTATGTGATTGAGAGTACGTACATTTATTAAAATGTTTATAATATTCTCACGGTGTACGTATTTGTTATTGGAACATGAATTATTCTAACGAGGCTCAATGGAATTCCTCTTCGTTTTTTACCATCTAGCTCAACGTGAATTCAACTTCCGCTGATGTTTTATATTAATAAGAGTAAATGTTAAATATGTAGATGAGTTGTCTTAGATGTATATATCTGTGTGAAGTGAAACCGTTCAGAACAAATGTGCGGAGAGATGTTGAGATCATCATGAATACCTATCACTGCTTAAAACAATCGAATTATATACGTTTTGTAAATTACTACATTCTTGTATTTGTATTCCAGAGGAATGTGCAATGGAGGTTAATTTTATGTTTTTAATTTTTAGTTTATTTGAGTGAGGTATGTTGCAGAAGAACCTAAATGTTAACATTAACCTGATGTTCATTTATACATTCCTGTCCAGCTGTGATTATTTAGCATAAGAGTAAAATTTCGACAATAATTACGATGTATTTTACATTATTATACAGATTTAATACAAATTGAAATAGCAACATTTTTAAATCACCGGTTGCTACGTATGCCAATAGGCGGAGGTAGTTGAACCCTTTCTACCAATAATCCTTAACAAGATGAAAACTTATTGCCAGTGCCCAGTGAACAATAAAGGGTCAGAGGAATTGTTACAATTTCGGTAATGTAATATATTACCGCTTATGTTTAAATCAGATACTGTATCAATAATTCTACCAGTGATTAATACAGCGTTTTATTTGCGTTATGTGCAAAGATGATTTGCAATAGAAAGATGGTTTGAATTTAATGGAATGAGTTAGAAACTATGTGGTGCATAAAGAGATTCATAAGTTCATTATTCATAGTATGTTCATGCATCCTTTTTGTGGGTAATAGCTTAAAATAGCAGGTGCTACAATAGCGTTGCAATTTAAAGTTGTTGAAGTCAATCTTATATTGACAAATCTAAATATTTAGTTGAATTCATTTAGCAACAGTAAGGGGAACTATATACAATTGTACCTATACCACGAATTGTCAAAATCATTTTACTTTATTTATGCACTATAACAATTTGTCTCGTGCATGGTACAATCTATTCATCCATTGATAGATAGAAACAATTAAAATTATTACGACTTGAATAGAAACAATTTTTAAAACATCGTACACGATATTATGTAGGAAAGACAGAATAACAATTTGTATTGTTTGAATGTGTGTTAATACTAATAAGAAGAGCATAAACATTAACTCTTTGGTGTTAAATCCATCAAATTGATACAAGACCACGATATTTTCAGTTATTTAGCAGAATATAAAACAAATGCTTGGCATGCAGAATTATTTTCGATGGCATCTTGACATACCATAATTACAGCAACTAACAATATTGGGGCTTGTCCTGTGTCTTGAGAAGGAAAAGCGCATCGATTTGCTTTCAGTTGGGATTTGGGGGGAAGTGCATACCTACTACCTACTTCTTGCATACCCGGCATGTTACGCAAGATGAAAGGGAAATTAAAACCACCAAATTGATAAGCCACCACTGGGCTACCACAAAGCAAAGCCCCTACTGCTGATTACTGGTAAAGTATTTTTAATTATTAACCTGTCAATCCTCGAATTAACTTCATGTTTTTCATCGGAAATTAACTGACTTGACTTTTCTTGTGTTAAGAACTTGATATAGATTGAGATATGATATGATTTGATTTTAATTCCTTTATCAAATAAGCCATTAATCAAGTAGAAATCTCTTCTGAAGGACAGCGATCAAAGACCGTTCTCGATTCCATTACCCACGAATTAATTGTTATTGGTAATGTTATTGAAAGGCAAATTAGGAAATGTCACCTAGCCATTGATTTGCTGCTCTTCCAATTAGGCCAAAAGTAAAACTTTAAATTTGTGTGATGAGCATTTTTGGAGCATTAATGCATATTTTCATACATTTTTTTATTTTTCTTCTGTTACATTCTTGGTTGGCCACCAACAAGCCTACAAAAAACTATCAAGGCTTTAAAAGAATTAATACCATAATAAAGTGGGCTAAATGCATTACTATGTTTTTTTTTACAATCAAAATTAAGCATAATAATTTATATTTTTATTTGTACATGTACTCGTCTTCTGTTTACTGTAACCATTGCTGTATCTATGTGAAATATGACGTCCCAAAATAAAAGCAACTACAAGCCGAAACATTGAAGAATATAACAAAAGAGTCACCTTAAAATTTGTGTTCTAACCAATATCATAAGGAATTTTTCTGGGGGGAGGGGGATTTTTCCGCTAATTAAATAATACAACAATGCAACAAACAATGCAATTTCACTCAAGTCTTATATTACTTTCAAAGCCTACGTTGCACATTCCTAATCCAAAAAATACTATTCAAATTTAATGTTCTATTTATCTCAACATTTGGTGTGAATTTGAGAAATTAATATCGTTTACGAAATCAAATAATTAGGTCTGTATAATTTTACATGTAAATATAAAATTAAAATAATCATGTTAAACCTTTTCCTGTACGTATGTGAAATAAATATCTTTCTCTACAATTTTATCTTGTTTTTATTTCACCTGTCTTTGTTTGTTTCTAGTTGTTTGTTTTGTTCACAGCAATGTCTACATTTGCGAAAATGATGGCCACCATAGACGTGCGTTCAAAATTGAACATGCAACTCTGTTCCATTCATTTCACATTTAATGTTTTTAATACTTTCTAAGAGGCCATCGTCTAGACTTAAGGAAGGATGCCTAAAATGTTTCCTTGGGAAATCATAACCTTTTTCGAGATTTAGGAACCCGCCATATTCAAATATTTCGTCTCCCACCTGCATTCAAGAAATCAACTTGTGGATCTTCCCATACCATACTGTTGCTGCCTTATTAGCAATTCAACATGCTATCTTAATCTTCTCTCGAATACTGTTGTATAGTTTCGCGCCCTGTCTCATGAGTCCTATGCCCCTGTAGTTAGATTTGATTGATACAATCACACTTTTTGTCCAGTCATCTAGAATGTGTGTGTTCTTCCAAACTGAGTTTACTACTATCCACATCCATTCGACTCCGTTTTACTTTTACCTACTGCTGTTTCAACTGTCAACATCTTGACTGTAACTTCATCTGACCGACAGTGCTGGCTCAAGCGATACTTTGATTCAGGAGGTCCCAGGTTCAAAGCCCGTCAAGACCGACAAACCTGAATGAAGGTTTTCCGGGGGGTTCCCAGTGCATGGGATTGGCCCTCGGACATCCCTTCTCAATCCTAACTCAAACCATGAGAGGGGGGGGGCATGCAGCCATGCATTGCACCCTAGACAGGTTTACCACGATAAATTTGTATTAAATAAAGGTAAGTAACTTCATAAGCCCCTTGGACTTTGTTAATAAGTTTTTAATTTTTAATTGTATAGATTGTTTAGTTAAAATAAAATTTTAATTTCTCTTGGAAAAGCTGACCAGATGCATGCCCCTCTTCATGCGTCTATAATTAGGTATTTATGAGTTAGGAAAACTGTGAAGAGAATGTCAGAGTTGTTGAAGAGGAGTTCATCCCTTGTAATTCTCATTAGCGACCGAAGAAGCTCTAGAAAAAGCTTGTACATTCAAGAAAGATTGCCTGTGGCGGGATTCGAATCCGTGACCTCCTGTATCAGTCTTACACGCTACTCAAGAGCCACATTGTCGGTTATCCAAGGTTTAATCATTCCTAGAGGGTATATTAATTCAAGTGAATTGTTTCTAGCATTTGCCTTATAAGTTGATATCGAGGATTACCAGTTATAGCGTGGTTATAGCAGTAGAAGCTATATGGAACCGCTGTCATTTGCATGATGTAGATATAGCAAGTTTTCTAGCAATTTGTTAATTTGATTTTCATTTGAATTTCTTAGTGTTTAGTTCATTTATTTTGATTACTTAAATAATTAATTAATTAAAATTACAATGGAGTACAATAATAAACTACACAATATCAGACAACTTTAATTGTACTTAGTTGTTACTATGTTACTATATTATGTTTTACTCTTATAACGTTTTCGGAGGTACATTTTTATATTAAGCATGCATAAAATTTAATGTCTGAAAATCATAGTGGGGGGGGGGGGGAACTGCAATATTACTAATATTATTGAAATTTTATTATGATGCGGTTCGGCGCATTCCTGTTCCTGTAGCCATAACAAATAAATGACACTGCGAAATTGCAAAAAATATAAACATTATTCATTATTCATTATTAGCAATCCAAAATGTTTTGTCCTTACCATGGACTTAGAATAGTAACTATCAGACAAATCATTATAGTAACAGTAGCCATTGTTTCAGCCATTGTTCGCTCGTCGATGCCGACGAGCTAAAATACGAATTGATATTATTATGTTTAAAGTAACTGTTTTATAATAATTTATAAATAACGCGTTAAAATATAGAATTAATTTTGCTAAAATATTTGGTAAACCTGTAGCGGACGTGGGTATTATAGCGGCTAATACTCCACCTACAAAACCTTTAACGTTGCTGTTTTAAATCTAAAGTACCTTCTAAACCTTTAACGTCGCTATTTTAAGCGAAAGTACTTTTCCGTTGAAAGTCCTTTATAATTAAAATAGCGACGTTAAAGGTTTTGTAGGAGGAGTATTAGCCATACCCACGTCCGCTCTACTACAGGTTTACCAAATATTTTATTTTAGTATTTGCAGCCCCAACTGTTTTAAAAAATGTAATCAAAATAATAATCAAAATCCTTTCCCCTTTGTCCTGCTTTCAGTTGTTCCGTTCATCAGTTTCATACGCATGTTTACATTGACATACGTTAAAAAGAGAAAACAGCAAAGCCCACACAGTATGGATCAAACTTGAATGTGGGCGATTTACAAAGGGAATTATATTACGCAACTCCACTGCAACTCGCATCGGGTAAAAACCTCCGTGATCATCCCCTTAGAGCATGCTCTAAGATTATCCCAAATACCGTATCCCCCGCTGCGGGTTTGAACGAAATTGCTTGTAGAAACTGCTCTCATCCTGTCCAGTACAGCCACTCACTTGTTGCCAACATGTCAAATTTCATGTGTAGTACTTCGCATTAGGCAGTAAAGAAGGTTAGGATTGTTTTCGCGCCCTAGCCCAGCTAAAATCAGTAAAGAGCCTAAAACAAGAATCTTTTTTCAGTCAATCTAATTTGAAGACTGAAAAATGAGTGTTAACACGTGGAGTTTGAAACAAAGAATAAAAGAGTTGACTAATGAAAATAATGAATTGAGAAGAAAACGGGCTGAACTGGAGGAGAAAGTTGCAGCAAAGTCGAGGCAAGAAGAGGAAATTCTGGCTTCCAGACCCAAGCCAAGGTCTAATTCCTCTAAAACTATTGGACCTGAAATGTAAGAAGTTCGTATTTGTAAACAGGCCAAAGCTTATCTTATCCCATTCAGTAGCGGAGGCCTAGATCATACTAGGCCTACTAGTAGGGTATTCTCTACTATACTGTAACAGGAGCAGCTGTACTCTTAATATAAAATACATTAGTATTTAAGTTAGTTTGTAAAATTGCCACTGTAAAGAGCGAAAGCTCATTTTGGTCAATAAACACATTACATTACATAGCTAGGCAGGCCTAGCTAGGTCTAGCCCTAGGCAGGCATAGGGCCTTGGATCAGTCAACTTTCACCTAGGCCCTAGGCCCTAAGCCTAGCCTAGCCTAATCTTTGGCTTCGCAAAGGCTTAAGCCCTACTAGGCCTAGCTACCTAACCTAGGAAATATCTAGGGCTTAGCTCTTGTCTAGCTAGCTCTTTGTAGCCCACCTATGCCTAGAGGGAATTTGTTCGGTTGGGGGGGGTCCAAAAGCTTTTTACGATGTTTTGTAAGGAATCGTAGGCTAGTGGGAGAGGGGGGGCGCGAAGCACGTATGTTTTACAATATGTAGGGCCTACTTGGTAGGCTATTATATTTCATTTAGGCCTAACACCAACGCGCTTCACGCAAAACATTGCAAAAACCATTTGGACCCCCCTAACTGAACAAGTACCGCCTAGGGCTACAAAAAGCCCTCCCTGTATAAAGGAGGTAGGCCCTGGGCCTTATTTTGTAAGGCCCAGTTCCCACATCCATGTTTTAGTCTTGAGAAATTGTTTTTGTTAGGCCTATAAGAAATCCAATAGGATAGGCCTATCCTGATTGGATAGTAAAGTTTTTAAAATTCGAATTCGCTGAAGGCAAATTTTTCCGAGTAGGTCTATTGCATAATGTTTGATTGCCTAAAACTCAATCTAAAGTGAATTTGTATCAATAATAGGCCCTAAGTAATAACTTGTGGAAGTAGCTACGTACCTAGTTAATGTTGCATTGATAAATGAAAAACACCAGTATCTGCTGCAAGTGCTTGTTTAAGAGATTTTTTTTGATTTTCTGATAATCTAGGGGCCAGCATTAAATTTTTACTCGCTGGGCGAACGGGCGACCGATAATAATGTCCACCCCTGTTTTAGGGGCAGTTAATTGGATGAGCATAGCGAGCGAAGCAAAGATTCCATTTCACTACACTGGAGAAAAAAATCCGGAATGTTTTTTTTTCTTTTTTTGTTTTGTATTTTTGTCTGTTTGTTAACACGATTCCGGCTAAACCAATAGCCCTACTCCAATTGCAATGAAATTTTATGGAGGCCTTCGAAATCTCTGAACTTAGAACTGCCACGTTTTTTAGCGCAATCTAAAAATTATTTCTCATAAAAATCGCAATTTTACGATTTTTTTCAATTTTTAAAAACATTCTTCGACTTATAACACCTAGGCCTACATGCTTTATCCGAATGTAATGATTTTTTTTATTTTAATTTTTTAATTTTTGAGTGTTTGTTAACACGATTCCGGCTAAACCGATACTCCAATTGCAATGAAATTTTCTAGAGGCCTTTGAAATCTTTGAACTTAGAACTGCCACGTTTTTTAGTGCAATCGAAAAATTATTTCTCATAAAAATCGCAATTTTAGGCCTACGTTGTTTTTTTTTCGATTAAATTTTTTTTTTGACTTATAACACCTAGGCCTACATGCTTCATCCAACTGTATGATTTTTTCCACAGGACCTTTATTTTTAATATATTTGTGTGAAATTTGAGCAGAATCGAAAAATTATTTCTCATGATAATCGCAATTTTTCAATTTTTTTTCGATTTTTTAAATTTCTTCGACTTATAACACCAACATGCTTTATCCGTTTGTAATGGTTTTTTCACAGAACCTTAATTTTATAAATTAACAGATTTGTGTGAAATTTGAGCGTAAACGAAAAATTATTTTTTCATGAAAATCGCAATTTTACGCAATTTTGGTTTTTACAAATTTCGCTCATCCAACAACGCGCCTGAAAAAGCGTTTGCGAAGCATGCCGTATAGGCCTACAGCTGTGAATAACATTAAAAAAGTATTGGCAGATCAATATAAAAGAGTTAAAAGTGTCATAATTGCATTCCCGAAGCTTTTATGTTCATCTTGAGTCTGCGTGCGTATCTGACAGGCTATTAATGAGTACCGCTCTAAGCGGCGATGATTTTTAGTTCGCTGCTGGCTCAACGGTGAGCGCGTTCGGCTACCATGCCAAGGGTCGCCGATTCGAGTCATTCACCCCATCATTATTGTTTATGTCTTATCTGTAACGGGTACGATTTTTGTAACTTTTCAGTGTAAATTACTCCCATAAATAAGGCTTTCTTCCCACAAAATTTGCTTTATAATAGCCCACACCATGGATCAACTCAACGAAATGATCACGTGACTAAATGTTAGTCAGCCATTGGTTGAGCGTCGTCAACATCTGGTCAACATTTCTCAAAAGTTGAACATTGACTACGTATTACAGCAGGTTTAATTCGCATTAAACGAAAGCACTTTGGTTCAAAACGATTGCCGAGTCATATATACATATATCGAATTTGACCCAAAGCGATTCCGATCCAATTCACTTTAGGGAAGCGAGTTGGAGTATTCGATCCGAAGGCTTGAACCTGATATACACTTCAAAGCGGTTCCGTACGCCACGCCCACGCCATCTCGCCACCTCCTGCGATCTGTTGTTTGTTTTTCAAGCATTGGCAGTAAAGGCATCCCATTTTCGCTCACTTCCTTTGAATTTTCAACCTTGCGACCTCAAAGCTAGTAGAAGATAATTATTAATTCTATGACGAAGAGGTTACGGCTGGCCTGTAGTGCAGCCATGTTGGATCCACTTTGAAACTAGAAATCAGTTTGGGTTGTTTGATATACGGTGCGTATTTCAAACCGATTCCTTTCAAAGCGTTTTGAACAAACCGCTTTGGACGTCCTGTAATACGTAGTCATTGTTCAACTTCTTCAACATATTGCCGTGGTCGTCAATGTTGAGTCAACATATTTCAGTGTGTGACAGCAGCATCACATTTCCATGCTATCTACATCTGGTCAACAAGTTGAGTCAACAAGTTGCATCAACAAATTGATAGTGTAACAAGACTTTTAGGCTACTTTGGGTGCCACCCACTTGAAAATAGACCTACCTAATCTTGTTTAAATAAATAAATAAATAAATTGTAATTTAGAGTCTACCCTCACAGTTATATAACTGATTTTCAGTGGGGGACAGTAAATCAAAGTGATCAAGCCAACCCTGTAGGCCCCGACGCAATCGACGAGTGAGCGATAACCAACCAAAGGTCGATATTTTTAATAGGAAATATATCAATCAGTGGTATGGACAGTGCGAACACCCGCGAATCAACGCCAGAATCAACAAGGCCGATTCAGAACAACTCTGAATTTATTATGTGCTTCGTTGCTAGGACGGCTCCAAAGTCACCGTTTACAAACTCCTAAGACACGAACTGATGGACTTAAGTCCAAATCAGAAGTTAAAAAACTTCTGACTTTGACGGGAATCGAACCCTGGACCTTCTGCATTGGAAGCAGATACGCTACCACAAGACCAACGAGCCACACAACAAGACCAACGAGCCACACACAAGACCAACGAGCCACACAAATTAATATTGATAAACACAGTGTTTATGTTAAAGTAGAGTAGATGCAAAACAATATAAAAACAAACAATAAACATTTTCTAATCAATTCGGCCTACTATTTCCAATTCAATATCCGGATATTATTCGTTGAGTTGGTCAGGACTCGATATCGATGGCTTACTTATCGTTTGATTTAGGTCTACATTAGTAACACTAACATTATGTATTAAAACAGGTATTCATCATTCTTTATTCCCAATTTTCAACTATATTAAACTGTTAGTTAAAGTAGGCCTACGTACCTAATTAATGCTTTTAAATGTTCTCTTTTTCCAGAATCTTTCAGGATGAGTCTGATGATGGTTATGAAGAGAGGGAGCCAGATACTGGCTCAGCTTTATTAAAATGTAGTGCTTTGGATACGCTACTGACCGTTGGTCTAGAGTTCTCAAATGAACAGAGAGAGATTCTTGGAGACTGGGATAAATATGAAGCTGATGCATCTATTGGCTCCTTGAATTTTCATCTCAAGTTTACTTGGAATGCACTTTTATTGAAAGCCAATGGCATTGACATTCAGTTCAACTATCCTTTTCATAAGTTAGAGCTCAGTCCGTGGATGGGCAATTGCATAAGGAAGAATAATCTGCAAAAGGCTTTACAAAGCATTGTGGAATATGCCGTGTTGTTTAATGAAAGAGAGAACACACTTCAACAGATATGCAGTGAGCATGAGTTGAACTTTACATCAGAAGAGTCCTCTGTTAAACGTGCTTATGCCTTTTGTATGGTGGACTCTGATTTTAAATATTTAGAAGGCTACTGGTCCATTAAATGGAACCCTGCTCAAACTTCAATGTGCCATTCATTTGCATTCGATGTTGCCAAAACATCAGAAGGTATGTTTACTGTTTAATCCTACTATTTTCAACCCTCGACAAATCCACGAGAAGTACTCTCGCAAGGCGTAATATCCACTCGCAACGAGGTGGCGCGGGTAAACTGGAGTCTGGGGCAAAGCCCCAGCCGTCGGAGGCAAATCCGGCGAAGGCGGAATTTTTTTGGGGTCCTGAGTTATATTTGGTGGCCTAAAACGCGATTTGAGGCGGTATCTAATCTTAAAAAAACGATTAAAAGAAAGCTAATATGATAGATAGATAGATAGATAGATAGATAGATATTTTTATTCACTTAGACTAGTACAGTGTACAAGTATAACTCTTTGCAGAGAAAGTGAATAGTCTATAATTAATAATTAATAATAAAAGTGATAGTAATTATAATGATATACACAGTGTTAGAAGAAAGAATAGTTGAATATAAAGCATAAATGATAATTGATATGGATATTGATATTGATATGTATGATGATTGATAATATTGATATATATATGATGATTCATTAATTGATTAATAATGATAAACACAGTGTTTATGTTAAAGTAGAGTAGATGCAAAACAATAGCATGCGCTACTATAGATTAAGAACTCATATATAATAAAGAAAAGTTGGATATAAAGCAATTTTTGATGTGATATTGCGATAATAATTGCTGATGGCACAGAAAACAGCAATGATGTACAGGAGAATGTGTCTAGTATATATATGATGATTGATTGATTGATTGATTAGTGTTTATGGTAAAGTAGAGTAGATGCAAAATATGCCCTACTAGATTAAGAATTCATATAGAATAAAGAAAAATTGGATATAAAGCAATATTGATGTGATATTGTGATGAGAATTGCTGATGGCACAGAAAACAGCAATTGGAGGATGTACAGCAGAATGTGTCTTATATACCTGCACAATCCAAGGAAGCGTGTAAGCACATATTATATATAGAAGTTTGTTACATCATTTCGGCTAAGGGAACATTTGAAAATTTTAAATTACAGTGCTTGTTTGTGGTTATACTCTAGATAATTTGTAAATATTATAATGAAAAAATGAATTAACTGCAAATATTTACATGGAGAGGTAGTCATTGATGGAGTAAAAGCTGTTTGCTGTAAGATATGATTTCAACTTATGTTTAAAGGAAGACAGGGTGGGAGAGGTTTTGATGTGGTCAGGGAGCTTATTGTAGAGGGTGGAAGATAGATATTCAGGGCCTTGTGCAAAGAGGCGCAGATTGTGGGAGGGCCTGTGTATGTGAAGGTTGGCTCTAGTGTTATGGGAGTGCACAGAAGCATTTAGATGGAAGAGGTTACGGTTGGTGTGAACGAATAATGCGGCTGATTGGATAAGGGTACATGCTAGAGTAAGAATACCAAGTTCCTTGAAAAGTTCTCTACATGAGTGTCTTCTGGAGACACCAGCTATGATACGAACCGCTCTCTTTTGGAGAATGAATATTCTGTTCGCATGGGGGGAAGCTCCCCAAAATAGCAGGCCATATGATAAGTGAGAGTGAATGTGTGCAAAGTAAACTAGCAATAGGATTTTTTAACGTATTGCATTACTAACTCCTTACGTCACATCATAGGAGTTCGATCCTCGGTCAATGTGAAGTAGGCCTAGGACCGCAGCACAAATCGCACAATGCGAGTTCAAATAGGCCTAGGCCTTCCACCTGCTGGATTTACGTCTATGTTTTCATGAGGATGGGCAAGGTCACTGATTTTATAATTAAAATAAACATTACTCTCGTTTTTTATGATTCATAAAACTAAATCCAAGATCGCGGAAGGCCTAGGCCCTATTGTGATTTCTACCTAGCAGCTGACGTTTGCAAGTCTGCGAGATGCTCAACAAGTTTCACGATTTCATTAATACACTTATTATCAGGAGGATGTTGCACGGGATTTAGGGTTGTCGGTGGATTCTCATATTTATCTCCAATAACGCCAGATGAAGTTAAAAACATAATTAAGAATGGTTTCATCGTTCGCGTCGATTTTACGCCTAGTTTAGGCGTCTCGTCTCTTTGCTACGTGCGTTGTTGGGTAGCCTGGAACTTGACCTTGACTTTTTGATACTTCGTTTTTGGCGAGTGGTTGGTAACAGGCCATGCTGCGCATCAGGTTATGCGCGGTAGTTGGATTGCAGGCGGGGCGATTCAAATGCTAGATCGTAAAAAATGCGTGGTTGCACGATAAGTTATCTGCGAGTATCAATTTGCCAACTCGCAAGCACCAAATTTTCACTCGCAAATTGCGAGCTTGCGAGTGGGATTGTCGAGGGTTGACTATTTTGTTCATATTTTGCAGTGTTGTTAAAGCTACTTTTTAAAAGTAGCACTGCTACAGCTACAGTTACTTGAGCTTTGAAAGCTACTTTAGTTTAAGCTTTAATTCTTAAGTAGTTCACTACTTGTGCAGCTTTGGTACTTAAAATTAGTAGCAACGCTACTTTACAGTACAACGATACTTTCTTGTTATACTTTTTTGCCATGAATTAATAATGTAATGAAATAAAATAATAATATTATTGTGTTTTGGTTACAAAATTAAATGTAATTGATATCTGTAGGTAGGGTTACCATACGTCCGGTTAAACCCGGACATGTCCTCTTTTTCGTATGCTGTCTATGCGTCCGGGCGGCTTTTTCATAAAAGCGTGAAATGTCCGGGATTTGTGTAACTACGGGCGCAGCTACATTTATCACGACAATCAGACCATACGTACACTATTCAATGACACTGCTGGCACGGCACGGCATGGTTATTGTAGTAAGCGGTCAGATACGTACGTGCAAGACATCTCCGACGCTCCGTTCGGGTGGCAGTACAGCCTTGGCCTTGCTCCCTTATTGCCGTGAGGCCGGTCGGCTGTCGCAGTGTCAAGTTTCGCGCTATGTCTAAGCGTAAATGTAAGTTTTCTGAAGCTCAGTGAAAAGTATCCATCTTTTAAGAAAGGTAGAAATGACTGGGAAGCCGAGTGTCTTATTTGCAGTAATGGTACTTTCGTCCCTGCCTTCGTCTCGATTAGCCAAGTTGCATAAATATGAGACGTTAAGCAATATCCAATCAATCTCTATTGCAAACAAAGGAAGTCTAGATTTAGAAGCTCACATAAAAACAACAAATCATGTTAATTGAGTTCAGAGTCCATGCTGTGGCATATTTATTTGTAATGTCCTCTTTTTTGCACCAGCACTTATGGCAACCCTATCTGTAGGTGCTTCACAATATTTAAATTCGATTAGCCCGAACCAGGTATAATTTTTGTTTGTGGTAGGCACAATTTTATATTGAACGAACGGATAGTTTTTCCTCTTTTTTTCTCTTCACGACAAAAGCCAAGCATCAAATTTCACAACCAAGCACTCTCATTTCTCGGCGCAGAATGTCGGTCAAAGATAGAGCGATCGTGGGAAAATCATTCCAAATTTAAATCCTTCAAAAGCAGGAAGTTTGTTTACACGTTTCCTTAAAATGGTAGTAACCATTTAAAGACTTTATATGCCTCATCCCCACTTCTAATTTATTTCCAAATAATGCAGACTTATGTTTATGCATCACAATTTTTGTGCACGCCCGAACAATTTACATCTTCACTGCTAGTTTTATTACTCGAGACTAGGCCGCAGTCTGCTACCACCCGCCCAGTCAGCCATGCCGCTATACCTAGTCCGATACATGTAATACGACTCTAGTAGGAGACGTTCTCAAATAAAACATTGCATGGCTGTTTTAAAATTGAAATAACTAAGACACGGGTCGCCCCAGATTATCCGGAACTAGGGATGACTTCGGGTCGAAAAATCCGGAACCGGATCCACCCTCTCCGGATCCGGTTCGGAACCGGTTCCTACACATATTTTTCTTTCTCAATTTTCGTAAATTTGAATCTGCGCGGGCTAATTTCGATTGAAAACATGGGCGGGGCAATAATCGATTCGAATTTCGATAGGGGGCGGAGCCGTGTCCCAGACATTGTAAGAACTGCTAAGTGAGAACAGTTGAACAAACAATGGCCTACAAGATTGTTTGCTTTCGTTTTCGTTCATAAAGTTTGGATTATGTGATCTTAAACGTGAAAAATAGAATAAGTATATGATTAAAATGTTATTAACAAGTTCTGCAATGTTATTATAACACAACACATGGGCCTAGGCTAAGCCTAGGTCAAAATTGTGATGCAACATACATAGGGCCTAGGCCTAAGAATTTTGCAACCACGGGTGTTTCTGGCTCATTTATTCTCGTCTGTGCCTAGACCCTTAGCAACTTTTAGGTTAAAAATAGAACCGGTTCCGAAAAAAGGGAACTGGATCATAATGGAACCGGTTCCGAACCGGTTTCCGGGTACCCGAAGTCAGTGTTGGGGAAAGAACTTTTAAAAAGAACGCGTTCTCGTGAACGCGTTCTTTTTTTGTGAACTTTCCAGTGAACTTACTCTTTTTTTAAATGAATGAACTTGAACTTTTAAAAGTTCTTTCTTATAACGAACTTTTCAGTTTTAGAAAGTTCATTTGAAAGTTCTTTCCGTGCGTCGAGCAGCAGTCGACTCGCCGCCGTCGACGCTTTAAAACAATAACAAATCGTTGTTCCATCGTAGGCCTAGGTATCTGCCATAATTTTACAAGCTGATCGACGAGAATGTAGTACAAATCAATGAAATCATCAACACAATCAAAGACAGCTCAACACTTTCGTAAGACTCAAACTCGCGAGTAGTTTGGTACTCGAACACCTCTAATGTTTTTCCTCGTGTTTTTCTTCATTTTCCGCAAGCCTTTAATAATAGTGATTTTTTTTACAAAAGAACTTTTAAAAGAACTTAGTTCATATTTTAGACGAACTTGAACTTTTCAAAATTTTAGGTTATAAAAGAACTTGAACTTTTTAAAAGTTCATTATTTGAGCTGTGAACTGAACTTTTAAAAAGTTCATTTAAAAAAAGAACTGACCCAACACTGCCCGAAGTCATCCCTATCCGGAACACCTGATTAGCGGGGCCCGAATTAGAGAGACTACTTAGACTACTGCAAAATTAGAGTAGCATCGATTTTACGCTACAGTTACCTAGTACGTTGCTTCTCAACACTTTAATTCATTAACAAAAGTAGTGCGCTACCGTCCTCGCTACTCAAAAAAGTAACATGTTACAAGTAGTGCATTACTACTAGCGCGCTACTTAACAACACGGTATTTTGTATGCCTCGATTAACAGCAATTTTTTCAATGATTATGATGACTGAAGAATGATGCAATACTTATACTATACTACTATAGCCTGCTATATAATACTGTAGGCTTGCCTAAAGTAAGATAATTTTACAAGAATCCCCTTATCCTGCCTGGTTGGACTAGATCAGGGACCATCAATTACCGTATTGGACCGAATATAGCCCGATCTCGAATATAACACGACCCCCAATTTTTTGGCATCATTTCAAGAAAAAAGAAAAATCAAAGAAAATTAAAATGTACAAGAAACATGTTTTATTTACAATGCAATGAATGAACAACCTTAAGTTTCACTCTGACAACAAAACATTTTGAACAATGTTAGGGCCTAAAGTCCTTTGCAAGTAAAGAACGATCCCAGGTTTCCCCTCCTCGTTACCACCTCCACTCGGCACGGGTGACAGTGCTCACGAGGCGTTGGAATGCAGTAGGCCGCAAGACCCATTAATCCAGGTGTCATTGTTAAGAACACAATTTTTTTAAGTTGTTAAAATGTTATAATCTCTCATTTATTTTCAAATGTATGGAATAATCACGTAAATTAATATAAACTAGGAAAACGCTCAAGTCCCGCCGCGTTGATGGATGAGCTTTTTTTTAAAGTTTTTAGTCTGCGTGGGATATCTTTACTTTTGCGAGTGCTTTGTTGCTTTGTTTTGCTTCCCACGCATTGTAGGTGATTGTTGTCAAGTTTCTATTGTTACTTGTCAATTTGTTATTATTTACCGTTAAAAACTTATATTAAAAGCTTTATTTCTATGGATTCTGGGTAACTTTGTCAACTTTTTCTTTCAAAAGGTACTTTATCACCATAACCTTAATGTCCATGTATAATATGAACGTTGTAGCCCCACCCGTTTGGTCAGAATTGGCCCAAATGGCACGAAAATATCGCATACAAATCAAAAAAACTTATATTAAAAGCTTTATTTCTATGAATTCCGGCTAACTTTTTCAACTTTTTCTTTCAAAAGGTACTACATCACCATAACCTTAATGTCCATGTATAATATGAAAGTTGTAACCCCACCCGTTTGGTCAGAATCGGCCCAAATGTCACGAAAATATCGCACTAAAAATCGAAAAAAATCGTAAAAGTACGATATTCATGAGAAATATTTCTTCGATTGTACCCAAAAACAATACACCTCTAAGTTCAGAGATTTCGAAGGTCCCCTCAAATTTTCATCAAGATCGGATATGCCGTTTGCCTGGTAGAGAGTTAACAAACAGACAGAAAAACAAACAAACAAAAAAAACAAAAAAACAAAAAAACAAAAAAAAAAACACCCGAGCTAAATTTTTTGGGGGTCAGTGAAATTGAAGTCTTCGCTTCGCTCATCCAATTAAACTTTGTATTTTTAAAATAGCTTGAAAACTGCCGTAATTATTGCCTGCCGTAATTATTCTGATCGTAGCCTTGAAGTTACAACTCACTCAAATTACGGCAGTTTTCATGCTATTCATAAACTACTCTTCATACTCTTTCATAAAATCACAATTTTAAACAAAATCTAGTGGTAATTTTGAGCCCCATGATTATACGTATCCAAAGAGGGGAAAAATCAAAACTTACAAATTAGCAGAATAATGCTGCAAGTAGGATTAGACTAATCGGACATTTTTCACTCTTCAACAAAAACATCTTAAAATTTTGGGCGGTTATTTAGGCAGTAGGGCTATCCAAAGTAGGAAAAGGAAGCTTATCTGACTTTGGATAGCCATGGAGCCAAACAGGCATTAATCAAAACCAAACTTCATGTCCTCAGTTTCTTATGCAACAAGTGATTTTTGAGCCCACTCTTAAGATTTTAAGAAGTCGGCGCCTTTGAACGCACCTTGGTTATAAAAAGTCTGTCTTCATCCATAATATGCTCCCTTATATAATAGGTGTAATATTAATTTTAGACCTGCCTAATTATAATTTGTTGTTGTTTGGTTTACAGTTAAATCTTTGTCACATTCACACAAGCATATTTTCAAGGAACTGCTTTCTTTGGAACGTTCACTGAGTGACATAAAGAAATGCCTCCTGCTGTTGGTGGATGGTATGATGAAGCGTCCAATTGCTTCTACTTAAAATTTGAACGAGTTACCTAAGATTCAATCAAAAAACCATACTTTAGTTCTATTATTTTTCTGTACCACACAATGCATACACATCTATGCTCAACTTATCAACTTGTAGGAACCAACGGTTTTAAAATGTTAATACTTCAGTATCTTAAGAGTTTGTTGATAAAACTTATCTGAAATGTTGTCTTAAACCTTAAATAATTTTGTTAATATTAATAAATACCTGTATCCTTTTTAGGTATTATATGAAAAATAATTGGTTCATACAAAGTCCATAAACAAATAAAAGAATTATGTCTCATATTTTTGCAGCTTTGTAAAGACACTGCTCAATCAAAATGTTATTTGTCAAGGCTAAATATATGAAAAATAATTAAGCCCAAAAACTTAGTTTTATTTGGAGTTAGGGTTGCCACTCGTCCCGGAATGACCGGGACAGTCCCGTTTTTTAAGAGAATGTCCCGTGTCCCGACTTCACGTTGCCGGGACAACAAAAATCCCGGTTTTTAAGAAAATTTGACAAAACCTCCAAAAATTAAAAATATATTTAACACAACGTCTAATACGAAGAATGTATCAAAACGTTCATAAACTTTTTTTTTAATGTGGGGAAATGTTTTTGAAGCATGTAGTACATTATAAACACAAAACTATCGGGGTGTATCTGACCTGCTGGGGTAGGAGACGGGATGTGGAAATCATCATCAATTATCATCAATCATTATTTAATATTTACCATTAGAAGTGCAAGAAATGCCCCACATTCAAGGTTTTGGTGGAAATGAAATAAATAGATGCTACAAAATGCTAAATAGGACAAAATTAATGCTAAAAAACATATCTCTACACGGTATTCATCCTATAAGGTTTCCACTTTTTTTGTAAATCAATATAATTTTTTTAGAACACTGTCAAAGTAGTAGGTAGTGTTTTTGTTTGTTAACAATTATTTCGATTAGCGTTGCTCTTATTGCTCAACATTACCCCCTAGAGGGCAGCAGCATAGTTGCGTTTCAGTTTATGCATTCTTGGTTGCAATGTTGTGTTACTCATATATATATATATATATCATTTTCTCCATTTGGTTTGTCTGGATACACTCTCATAGATGGATTTTTTTAATTGAATATTGTATATTAATATTTAATACTGGGTGCAATCATTATAAACTCCATCCAACCAGATTTCTGGATTGTATTAAATATTAATTTGTATCAAATATAATTAACAGCCTGGAGTTTCATTCAAATAACTAGGGAAACGCCAAAGTCGTTGTTAGATGAGTGAGCAAGAGTGCAAATAAGAGGGGTTTGAGATTAGTTGTTATAAGGGCGCGTCAACACTGTAAGGCCTAATGCGCCACTCTAGCCTAATATACTGTGGAGAAAATGCCCATGCTAGCTAGATTCAGCCTTAAGTTTTGGGGAGGAAAGGGGATGTTCCCGGGTACTCAACACATGGCTTGCTCACTCGTCGTCAAGGGGGTTGTCAGGGAAGGGGTAGAGGTCCCCGACGACGACTGCCAGAGGTCGCATCTTTTCGTGGAGTATATATACTTCACTTTTATACTTACCAGCTGATGTTTGCGAGATGGACTAAGTCTAATTCGATCTTCTTTTACCATATGCAGAGCAATGCTCTGTGCCAAATACACGACCATATGGTTTAGGCCTACGTAAAGCGTACACATATCTAACATTCATGACGTAGGTTAGAATAAAGTAGGTGGTCTAGTCTCCGATTTTAATTATACCTTTATATGGCGTAGTACTGCGTGTATACTGTATAGGGTCTACTGCGGTATTGCACTGTTTCTTGTGGATGGTCAATTGGTCATCATTATTAATTAGTTGATGAATTTAAGCAAGAATAATGACATTACCTTTAGAGAATGACATACCGTATTGACAACAAAAACATACGAAAAATCACCGACTGATAGCGACTATATCTGAATTGTTTTTATATCGTAGGCTGTGGCCTATTTTTCATATGGAAAATCTAAACAAATGCTACCGATATTTTTAAAAATCCCATTTTATTTATTGTAGTTTTAAATCGAAATGGATATTGCTCATTTTGTTAGCAGTTCTCAGTTACCTGGTCACGGATGTGTGTTTAAAATTTCAGCTCAGTCTATTTGGCCGTTCGGCCGTATGAGCCTGGACAGACAGACAGACAGACATTTAACATACATACATTGGACAATGCTCACGGCCAAGGCCCGATCGAGTATAGCGTTAGGGAAGACTTACGTTCGCTGCGCTCACTCGTCTAAAAAGTGAATGGAACTTAACTTTTTCAGTTCAGAATAAAGTACCGGTCGGGGGTATTAAAGATTTGAAATGTGATGCACTGCACTTTAATAAACTAGGAAAAATGCCAAAGTCGTTAGACGAGTGAGTAAGTCATGTGTTGAGTACCCGGTAACATTCCCTTTCTTTCCCCTGCTATACCTATGGCCTCCCTAGCCCATCGTAGGCTAGAGTGGCGCATTATGGCCTCACAGTTGACGCGCCCTTATACCAACCAATATAATTATCAAACTTAAATGCAAATGTTCCTGGGTACTCAACACATGACTCGCTCACTCGTCTAACGACTTTGGCGTTTTCCTAGTCTAGTTGGCTAAGGCACCCTTATACCCGTAATGTGGGAGACCATGGGTTCAATATCCTGGTCGGGAAAGATTTTGTAATTTGATGGATTGTATTTTAAACATTATTAACATGTTTTGAAATGCATATAACGCAGAGTAGTCTTATCATCTGTGACAATACTATGGAAAACGCCATAGCCAGTACGAAATACGTGTAAAGATTGCAAGGGTTACTCAATCTCCGAGGGAATTTGGGGGTACCTTGGCCGTGCGAGTTTGATACACCTTGGGCACTGCTTTTTCACTGCCAGACAAATACGTAAAAAACTAAAATATTTTTTCAATCTCAAAACCATTGTCGTTAAAATAATTCCTACACATTCGCAGCCTATTTTTCAATTTATTATCCCTTGTAGGTTTAAATCACAAAGGATCTAGCTGATTTTGTTAACAGTTCTCAGTAAACTCGTACCGGATGTCTGTTTCAAATTTCAGCGCAATCTGTTATGCGATTCGGCTGATTTTCCATGTACAACCACTGAATCATGGAAGTGCCATATTTATGTATCTCCTAGTCTTTGGAATCTGTTTGGATTTTTTAATCATTCATTACAATAATGATGCAGGCATATATATTTTGTAAGAAAGATGCTACACGCATTCACGACATGGCAAATATTTATTTATAACAACTGTTTTCTAATATATGATACAAATCTTTAGCTATGCAGAGCAAAATCAATTTTGTTCCCATCCTTTGACTGCAGTTTTATTACAAAAAGGTAGGTCCATGATTGATTAATGATTCCCACACTTGTGGATGAAATTTTTTGGAATGCGTTCCGTTTTCTCATAACTTTTTAAGGTTTGATTCATTTTAGAGTTAAAAGTTGATATTTTCAAGAAACAATCTTAAAAAGTTCATTTAAAACGTTTCTGTTACAATTGCGTATCTATTTTACCCTTGGGACCACTTTTCAATATTTGTTTGCAAATAACTTTGCTATTATGTATCATTATCATTAGATGTATGATTCATGACCCTGCCACCCGCTGTGCTCTATCTATGACAACCGTATGCTTTTAAGTTGCACGTCAGAGACATCTGCAGTCGCATTAAACATAATACATATTTTAATATAAAAATAAAAGGGAACTTTAGTCATGTGTGTGTACCACCGATCCATATTTCCCTGATAGTGCTTTAAATTGGGATATGAATTGAAACCTATCACTAAAATTACATTTGGTAGGTTGTTGAAAAATACTGTTGTGATATGAATTTCAAAGTGTATTTGGAACCGACATTACGAAGTACACACCTAGAGATGCCCGTTTGCATGTGCTAGACGTGGCTGGTCCTGGCTAACTTGCGTTCTGCAAGCAACCAAACACACTTATTAATGTGCAGTTCCAGCTGTGCACTTGCAGTCAGGGAGGGTGGGAGGTCTCCGGGTCATTAGGCCTACCAAGAATCTACTTTGTTCTTTTCAAGTTCAAAATCAAGTGTTTAGGGTGCAAGTTCAATGGCTTGTGGTGCATGGGATAATAGGTAAGTTCTGATTAATTAACATCACATTTTATAATATTCTCCTTATAAAAGTGATGGTTAATGGAAACCGTGTGACCCCCCCCCCCCGCCCCTCTTCCACATTTATATATTTTTTTAAATGTAGTTCTAAATACTATCTAGTACCAAGTACTACTGTGTGATTGGCTTTCTCTCCTCTCCAAATCTACTGATGTAGGAAACCAGGAAAGCATATTACCATTACACGATTGTAAATGTAATGTACTGATTATGTTTGTGGAATGTAGGCTAATGTATGTAGTTGCATATATTATGTAACAAGACGCCATTTCCCCGATAATGGTTTTACGGTTGTAATGCTTTTTATTGCCAAGAAATGCTGGGTGCTGTTTATGTCCAAGGAAGTGAATTGCAAAAGAACATAATTTGTTTCTCAATTTCATTCACAGGAAACACTCCCGTCGGTGTAATTGACAAATGGAAATCAATCTAGAAATAAAATTCATCTCGGTGGGGTACTCAAAACTCACTACCCCCTGTGATAGATTATTTGTTGTGCTGAAATTATTTTCCGCCATCAATTCGAATTTCCCCTTCACTACATGTAGTGATTGTGCTGCCACCTACTGACAAAGTTCGTTGCTACGTTATGTCGTAGCCGATAAAGAAGTTCCAACTAGGAAACTTCTTTATTGGCCGTGGTTATATATCTCTGGCAGATCGCGCTGCTGGTTTCAAGCCGAGACGTTTGACATTGACGTAAGGTTTGGATGTGGGTGTGATCGTTGCAGTGTGTTTTCGAACGCGTCAGAGCTACTACCACAGACTTCACAAATTCAAATTTGCTTTTGATACCGCATTGATTGGTAAGTACCGAATAGCTAATCAACAACAAATGAATGTGTGTACATTTGGATTATCATTGTACGGAATGTATTGATTCATCCTCTGTATCTATTTATTTACTTACATCAGACCTACCTATGGCAAGACATTTTTAAGAGGCCCAAAAATATTATGCGCCTTCGTTTTATTGATTGATGCCATCTTAGCACTGCCATAATAAATAATATTTTCCCAAACTTTTCAAATCTGTTCGATTTGGCTAAGACATAATAACAATTAATCAGGAAAATAATCTTGCAATGTACCGGTATGAAATGTAACCGAAAAACATTCTATCGTCAGCTTCCAAGGCTGTACCAGTTGTTGCATGACGATGATTCATTTCGAGTCTTCTGTTCGTGACTGGACTCTGTGAATGCGGGTGAGCGCGTCTGCATTTTTGTAAGATGACGTCATCACCAGTTTTAACACCTCTGACTGAGGCTCCTCTGTCGTCATCACCCAGCCCGAATCGATTCATAGTAATTCCAGGAAGTTTTCTAACCTCTGGGAAAAAAGTGATGAAAGACATTCCGTATGCTATGATACAATCAACGTCCACTCTGGTTGATATAGGCAGCGCGAGAGATGGACAAGTCGTTAGTGTTGGTTGTGGTTTCACAGAGGTAACTTGTTTTCAGATTGTGACAGCCGTTCGATTTCATCAAGATGGGTTCTCGTCAATACTATCCCGTTCAGGTGAGTTACGACGCTAGCGTAATTGCTATTCTAGTACCCTTATAAATAAATTCGGTGCTGTATGTGTGCAATGTATTATTAGGTACCGTACGCGTTATACTCTCATAATATTGTGTGTGTTTTTAAAGAAGGTGCCATTTCAATTTTCATTCAACACTCCTCACAACTTTCTTCTCGCAATAAGTGCAACATCGTAGAAATCATTTGCGTAAATACTAAATTGTATTTTGTTTACTAATTTATAATTATTTAACTAAGCAATACAATTTTGTCTTTGTTGGTATTCCAAGCTTAGCAAAGTTAGTCAATCTGCTATTTGGTTCCAGTACACTACTGTACTACAATGCATACCACCATAATCATGTTTAAAATATAAATTTAATAATGTTGGATAATCTCGAACCAATTTGTTTTACAAAAAAAAAATACAAACAATATATACCCACAAAACGATATCTTCACACCTTTTCCCGGATTCCCGAATCACAATTTGTATATTTGATGTGCATCATGTGTGAATTGGTTGTATGAATTGTCTTCCTTTGTAAATTAGTTCGAAATCTCGGTTAAATTAGCATGAGATGAGAACGCTATAATACGATTCAAGACGAAAATGTGCGTTCGTACTTTTTAAACTACGCCTTCATTTTTCTATCGATTAGTATAATTAATTTTGTTTTGTGCATTCTCAGAAAGGTGATACCAATTCTCGTACATAGCCTATTTTTCAAGTTTTCGTACATTTTGATCACGAGCAATTTTTAAATATAGACCAAAAATTGCAATCTTGTATGGACTTTGGAGGGCTTGCGCGAAAAATCTGTGATTTAAATTTTAAAAGGGACTATGCACGCGAAATAGGTATTTAGTTATCTGTCGGTATAGGTGAAAACAGATCAAGAAAATGATGATTTTCCTCCATGTAGTTTGAAAAGTAAGCAAGTACTGCACACCGTGCATCCGCACGCAAGCCTCTTACATTATAACATTATTTCAACTTTCGGAATTTTACAGCTTTGCTTTGCTGCTATTTCTTACTTTCTGATTGTGGTGCACCGTATGTAATAAACGCTACGGTATTATTTTTGACAAGAACTATGAGTCAATTAATTTTAAAGAATTGGAATTAGGTAGTTACATTTTTGTATTGAGTACGGTAGCCCTAACTTTGACGGTAAACTAACACCTTTGCTTTGTTTTGTTATACTGTCTTATCCACCTCTGATTGTTATGGTTGCAGGCTGTGCCTGCTTTGCCTTGTAGCTATGAGCTATGATAAGTACCCTACGTTCGCACTCGCACCCACACGTATCACGTTGGTTGAGTGTAAACATGCTTAGGGCCCAGTACCGGTACACGTCATTTTACAATTTTTTCAACATTTTTTCCTTTTACTCAAGAATTCTTCAGTGTGTGGTGTGTGTGTGATTCGATAATGTGATGGCTGGTTGTAGACAAAGTTTGGACTTAAAATTTAAAAATACGTTTACCCATGCTCTGCAATCTGCATACTAACTACCATGACATTAGCTTAGGGGAAAAATCGTTGCAAACTTTCGACGATGAAATTAAGCTAGTGCAACTGCAAAGTATCGAAAAACAATTTGAGGAAAAATGGATATTGTCGTTTTTAACTACGGGCTTATATCTTCGCTCAACAAATGCGTTTTTTTAATTAAATTGAATTGTAAATGAATAATCACAAACACTAATACTTTGATTGTACAGAAAATAACAATAGGGCAGATCTAGAAATGACTGGACACAACAGAACTAAACTATTACTTCCTAAACGTCGTAACGCGTTTTAGGTTTTAGGACCTTTTAGTGTGTGTTGACGACTTTGCGACCATTACTATCAAGAGAGACTGAAAGAAGACCGTTTGCATATTCCCACGAAAGACTACCGGAACATAATATGTACCTGTTCTGATTGATATTTGATACCACTATTCTCAATGACTTGATATCTAGTTTGGCTTTTATATTGATTACATATTGTGTATGTAATGTATCCAAATCGAGAAGTGGCGTAGTTCTTTAGGCTCCCGGTAATCGAGCCGACGTTCAAGGTCACGGTAAATACATAGGTTTAAACCAAAGTAAAGAGTCTGTGTATGCCGAGTGAATACAATTTCAAGTGCTTATTCGCACCAGGGAAAACCAGCACCAGTACGAATACCACTGCATTGCTAAAATCGGGGGTGCTAAAACCCGAAACGCAAAAAATAAATATGCAGCACCTGATTGAATTCACAGTGCTGTGTAAGTGTGTACTAAATGTGTACTCTTTAACAGCTCTAACACGATTTTTCATGCTCGATTTCCCAAGTTCAAATTAGCACCGCATATTGCACCACAAAGTAGTGTCTCATAGGCAAGAGCCAAATATTTACATAACAAGAGGTAACAAAGCTTATTACAGAATTTTTATTTATAACGTGGTGATTTATTAAAGGTATGTACTAGTAGCTATCTTGCGCAATACACTGCTTTTAAAAATTATGGATTTACCAATATAACTGCGAAATGCCGTGGGTGCGGAATCTCAAGTGTAGTACCATCGTACTTTTCGATTTTCGAATTACTTCAGAAAAGTTGACATATTGTGGTTCTGTTTTCGCCCTTTGATAGGTTACTTAATCCTTATTTTTTTCTCTTCCAGAAGGTTTTCCCTATAAACTCTCAAAGTCTATTAAAAATGTTTGTTTCGATGCTTACATATTTTGTGTGACCCAGTGGGACTAAAATAATTGGAAACAAATCATTTTCGAAGAAAGTCCACACATTTCTGAATATGCACAACAAAAGTTATTAAAATAATTTTGAGCGATGAAAATAATAGACCGTATTCAAAAAGTACTAACTCACATTTTCTGATACCTAGGTGGCATTCTCGTGGTAATTTGTGATTTAAATTTTTTAACTCGTTCAGTCGTTTCCATGAGGTGTTAAAGCGTTATACTTGTAGCGTTATGCCTAGTATGAAGGCAATAATGACCCGGAAAGTTCAATCCTATAGTGCCGTTTTGTCTTTTGCAAAAAATACATTTTGGCATTATTATGAGCTCAGCTGAATACTAAAATTTTTAGATTAAGCCGGCATCATACAGTAATTTGTGTTGTTGTTTACAAAAATCGTGGATAGGTCCGTTTTAGAAAAGCAATTTAGATTACTTTTTTATAGTTCCCATTCTGTAATGGATTTAGCATTACAACTTTAAGTTTATAAAGCATGCACTCAGGAGTCATGATGCCGTGTTAGTACAAATTACCTTTTCTATGTGGGCACTTTATAACAGAGCTTTGGAAATTATCCCCCTGTTATCCTTGCATGTCTGTCCTGTCCCCTGTTCATTGATTGACCCATTTTACTATCGAGTATAATCCTAGAACGTGATTTTACCGTCGACAGCGTCGGATGCCCCATCTAAGATGAGTCCGTGACTTGTTCAATTGCATTTTCACGTGCCTCCCTAGTTCCTTTTTGATAAAACAAAGAAGGTTACGAAATCTAGGTCGGTAAATCAATACAGCCATGACATGCAAGTGTTCCCGTTCACATGCCCAACCATGTGACCCATGCCCATGGTGAATTCCTTGATCCTTCTTCACTCACATAATTATGTATTTATTGATTTTCCTTTCACAACTGGTATCAACTCACAAGGGCCAAATACCTACATAGGTAACTGTATAAACACTTTAAAATACTCATAAAGCGCATTTTAAAAGAGTCCGAGGGTAATATATAAATCATCAAACAAGCAAACAAGAACAATATACATGGATTAAGTTAAGGAGAAATACACAAACTAGAAAGCAAAAAAACTAAAATAAGCTTTAGTTATAAAATAAAAAGACTGCTGAAAAGGTGATTAGGGTAATTTAATGAAATATGCATTGGTTCGGATTGACAACCGTATTGGAGCAGACGTTGTACCATATTAAAATTCTCACTCTCAGCTCCTTAATTCGGTTAAGACTGCTATTTGCTTTAATAACGGAGTATTGCATATACTATAATATACGTGTGCGCGCGATCATCAGCGCGTGTTGAGAGCGACATAATAGGCCGCACCCTCCGGCAAAGGACTGCTCGGCGAACGTCTTTTCTTTCGTAGTAACCAATGGAACGACTGGTCCGCTCAAAGACTGCTCAGTGAGCATTTCCTTACCTGTGCGGAGCACACGTTTGGGAACCACTGCATTGCTAAAATAGTCTCACGTGCTTCACAGGCTCTTCCCACAAGATTTCCACAGATCTTGAGTGTTTTAGCAAGATATTTGCTAGCGTCGACCGTTTCATTTTGCACTTTTAAAAACAAGATAAACGGAAATAATAATAATTATATATATATAATAATTCACCGCACTAGTCGTATTTTGTTGTCATCTAGCACCTCGTCTAATTCACACACTTTTGAATGCAAGCAGCTTCGCTAAGCTGATAATTTCGTGACCGTTGTTAGTTGACCCTGAGGTACACAGTACACACGGCTCAGCCATGCGCGACGCCCCTGCAAGCTAGCTCCTACACCTTGCTTACGTCAACCCACATGTCTGTACAACGATAATGATAATGTACAATGTTGTTAAAACAACTTTGTTAGTTTAATCGCAATTGTGGCAATTAGTTACGGACGAACTAAGCCGGTTATTTATGTAAATCGGCGAACCCAAATGTAGGATAATATTCAAAATGTGACAGACTGTCACTATTGATTTATTGACCCAGTGTTTCAAATGCGATAACGCCAATCGGTACGAGATAACACTATTTCAATATGATTATTTTATTGCCATGTACTGATCCAATTTGCTCATTGCTCTAATCTAATACAACAAGATTTACATTTGTATTATACTTACTTAGTGGATTTTCACGTGCAAGTGTACAAATTCTAATTTCTGTTTAAACTGGGCGGGAGGTAATGAAATGAAATAATTTATAATAATATAGTTCACTGTTCAGAGTTCAGACCTAGGGCATCTCGCATTCGAAATGTGTTTTTGACAAGATTGTTTAACCTTGAAAATTTAAAAGGGAAGTACATTAAAATGATGCGTATAGAATGTTATAAATAACAACGCCTGGAAGTGTACGTATAATTTCCTGACGTCCGGACAGCTGCCACTCTCGTTAAAAGTGGGCGTGTTTATTGCGTCATGAGCATTTCATTCATTTACTGGCCTGTTGGCGGTTTTGGGCTCCCTAGTCCGTTTTAGATCAAGTTAGAGGCTCTGCTATGAAGAAACGTCCTCAATAAACACAATTAATGCGTCCGCACGTACAGCACACTAATATCGTGGTCACACTAAGAATTCAGAGCCAGAGAATGGGCCACGCAAAAAATTCGGGTGTCAGAGCATGAGTGTTTCGAGTTTCTTGACGAGGTCTTAGGGAGTTTACGGCTATGGTCACTATAGTCAGCACAGTAGTAAGCTACTGTAAGTATTGTATAAGAGAACAAAATAATTGCGAGGAATTAAAAATTATTGTTTTTTATACTCTTTGTAGTTAACAGTTTTGTCACCTCATGGTGACAGGGGACTCACAGGAAACACACACAACTTTTTCTGGGGGTTGTGACAAATCTGAGTACTAGAGCTGGTCACTGAATGAGTCATCATCACCATAGTACTGTGGACATCCTCCCGCACTAAACGTGTATCTGTTTGATAGCAGTGTTTCCCGACCGTCTTCGAGGCTGACCCCTTCGACGCCGAGGCCGACGCCGAGACGCTGAAGGCCGCCATGAGGGGCCTGGGCACCGACGAGCAGACCATCGTCGACATCCTCGCCAAGCGAAGCATCGTACAGCGTCTCGAGATTGCCGAGAAGTTCAAGACCCTATACGGCAAGGATCTCATCGATGAACTCAAGGGGGAACTCGGCGGTGTCTTTGAGGACGCCATCGTGGCGTTGATGACGTCACTTCCGGAGTTGTACGCCAAGGAATTGCACGACGCCATTAGCGGTCTCGGCACGGACGAAGAGGCTATTATTGAAATCCTCTGCAGTTTGAGCAACTACGGTATTCGGACCATCTCGACAGTCTACAAGAATGGTGAGTTAGATAGGCTATTTTGTTGGGTTCTGACCTTCGGGTCTTACGTGCTACGTATGAGTTTATGTTACGTGATTGTGTTCTGTTTCAGTTTACGACAGCGACCTGGAAAGCGATCTCAAGGGCGAAACTTCCGGACACTTCGAACGACTCCTCGTCTCTCTGTGCACGGTAAGTCGAGGAGATAACAATTACAATAATTAAACGTGCTAGGTATGTCTTAATTACCTACACAAATGTCGCTGTAGGCTTATGAACTAGCTCATTAGGTATACCTGTTAATGTATTCTGAATTCTAATAACTTCATTTTTACACAATCTCAGTGAACCTTCTCTACCCACAAAAGTGCGTTGTACAATAATCTCGTTTTGGTTTGTAAAATAAGGCAATACATTATATAATATAGTCTTGGATTTGTGTACCAAAAGACACGTCGTATCCAATCACTCCACATGATACATTAATTTTCCATGTAGCTATATCATTGCACATCACTCAAGTCCTCGTACTGAAAATAGGTCACTAGATCATTTTCTATATAATATACATATACATACAGCCTTCAATTGATTAATTCCTAGTACACATTTCGCCCACCCAATTCATTTCTAAACGTATCTTTAACGTGCAATCGTTCCTTATCCCAGGGGATCGCTTTGTGTAGTCGACTCTTCTCCCATATTGCCCTATAGAATGGGTTGTGATGAGCACACCACACTACCTGTATTTCTCATCACGCTCTCATTATCATTTCGTCCATTGTACGCCCTGCTGACTATTGCCTCTTTCTACACTTCCTGCCACCCCATCATTCTTGTAACTGCTCCTCCATAGTGAAATATTATGCATTGTTTTGTATTCGAATGGCAACGAACGTGTGTTACGTTACTATTTGATCATGACTCACCACCATAATAATATTATATTATGCATGCACATACCAGAATTCCTAGAATGATCAACGCCCGCCGCTGTTCTGGAACTAGGTTGGGCATTCAATCAAACTACCCGCCACTCATTTGCATCATATCCCGTCTAATTTTTTTTTTTTTTTTTACTTTTAAAGGTTATATGAATGAACAGTCATCTCATCACCATCCATCGTCGTTTCCTGCTTCTGACATCGCATCCTACCTCAACCGTATCTTTTGCACTTCGTCCCAGCTCTCACTCGTCTCGAGTGAGAGCTGGGATGACTCGACTTCTCCCTTACGTCCCTCCCTTCGTCTCGATTAGCCAAGTTGCATAAATATGAGACGTCAATCAATATCCAATCCAATCTATGGGTTTCCAGCAATTAATAAATCTTACATTCCGTAAATAAAATCTTTTCGTGTATTCGTCTTTATAAACAGCAGATTCATGTCCATATTATGAAAATCGCTTGATGAACAAATTTATCTAGTTTCAAATACAGTTTGGACCACTTTTTGACGTATAATTTTTACTTTATAAAAAATGGAACCATGATCCTGTCAAATAAGAATTTTTGGAGGAAAAAATCGCGATGTCGCTGAATTTTTGCAGAGACCTTCCTTAAATGATACTTATCAACATACTAAAACTCCCCTACAATTGGACTGGAGCTTCGGCCGCCATATTGGAAAATGGCGGCCAAAAAGTGTTTGTTATCGAATATCTCCAAATTTGTTTGAGATAGACAAAATATCTCAATGGCAGAAATATTCCCCATTTATTTCCCTACAAAACAGGAGTCTACTATAATTTTGGTAGGGGCAACGGTTACGTCACAAAATCGTGGTTTATATGTTGCTTATTGGAGTACCAGCTAGCTTATTTCCAAATTTTCACGCCCAGCATCAATAATGCCCGGTAAAACCGTAAGAAATCGATTTAAATACAAAAGGACTTTTGTACGGGTTAATGAAAGCTTCCATTAGTATTTTAAAAAATCAGTTCTGCGAAATCGGATTTTGCATTTACCCGGAATTTGGGTTTTTCCATTGTTGGCATTTCCTAAAAAATGCCATATTTTACTGTCCATTATTAAGCACTAAATAGCATTGGAGGAAAATTATTTCTGCGCACATTGAAATGACTTAAATAATGATCCGATTACAACCAAAGTTTAAATCCAATATGGCTGCTAATTCCTAATATTCACAATATGAATACTGTTTTCGTGCTGTTTTTACACTCTTTTTGTTACATAATTCACTTTGATGTTGTGGATATTAGGAATTAGCAGCCATATTGGATTTTAACTTTGGTTGTAATCGAATCATTATTTGAGTCATTTCAATGTGCGTAGAAAGAATTTTTCCTCCAATGCTATTTAGTGCTTAATAATGGACAGTCAAAAAGGGCATTTTTTAGGAAATTCCAACAATGGAAAAATCCAAATTCCGGGTAAATGCAAAATTCTATTTTGCAGACCTGATTTTTTAAAATACTAATGGAAGCTTTCATGAACCCCGTACAAAAGTCCATTTGTATTTAAATCGATTTCTTACGGATTTACTGGGCATTGTTTGATGCTGGGCGTGAAAATTTGTAAATAAGCTGGTACTCCAATGAGCAACATTTAAACCACGAATTTGTGACGTAACCGTTGCCCCTACCAAAACTATAGAAGACATCTGTTTTGTAGGGAATTTAATGGGGATTATTTTTACCATTGAGATATTTTGTCTATCTCAAACCAATTTGGAGATATTCGATAACAAACACCTTTTGGCCGCCATTTTCCAATATGGCGGCCGAAGCTCCAGTCCGATTGTAGGGGAGTTTTAGTATGTTGTTTAGTATTATATAAGGAAGGTCTCTGCAAAAATTCAGCGACATCGCAATTTTTTCCTCTAAGCGTCAATATACGATCTTATTTGACAGGATTAAAGTACTATAGGACACTTTTGTTGGCAGTGGCAAATATCTATTCGCTCGGCCGGGAAGAATCCGATGTGTATGAAACTTAACATAGTTGTTAATAAAGCATACATGGACAGCCCTACGGTCATAGATCATCAATATTTTATGTCAATCAGCCAGGATCAATCCACGAATATGGTAAAATTTGGACTTTTTTTAACAAAATCCTAAATCCTAAAAATTAATTTAATTTTTTTGTGTTACTGTAGCGCCCTGTATTTTCACTTCTGCAACAACTACCAAAAACTGTCAAACAAACAATTTCAAACATCTTGCACTCCATTGCTGTTGCCACTTGTGCTCAGGAATCAGGATTGCTGAGACCGAGACGGTTATCGAACCGTCGGCCTCTCGAATCCGGGTCCCTCGCGTTACGCATGATCACCTCTATCAGAGCCCCTTTAGTTGATATTTTGAATTGTTGTAATTATTTTGTCATCCTCCCCTTCAACATTGCCAACATGTGATTTACTTCACCATACTATTTTATTATGTAAGATAATGTAGTGTGCAACGTTTTAAAATGCAAAATTGTTCGTTCTTCTCCCCCTCACCCCTCACCGAACTATCCTACTGACACACCTACCAAAGTGCTTTGTCGAAATTAAATTTTTATCGCATTTAATATGCTGTCGTGGCAATAAGTTGTTAACATTTTATAGAACACGATAAAATAAAATATATACTCCAAGCTCCAATCGTGAAACAAAATTTAGTAAAATATACTCCGTATGATGAAGGTGTAGTTGTATCGAGTTACTACCAATTCTATTCTTCTTTTGAAGAACACGTATACCTTTATGACATGATTCCTTGTCCTTGGATGTATTACGTACGTACGTAGAATGTAGAGTTTGTGTGTTACGGGACCACGGTTTAGTCTGAGTCATCTAGTATTGATTTCCAGTCCGCGCCACCGTTCTTCGTAAGTTTACAAAGTCAGGTTCTATCCAACACGTTTCAATGTAACTACGATTGTGTTTGGCCATTGCCCACGGGCCACGGGCTATGATGGTGTTTTTAGATCGAAATCACTTTACTTCAAATATAATACGTGTCTTCAAGTCACATTTTTTGTACTTATTCGTATAATCTGTTTCTCATGGCAGTCTAATTTTGGGTAACCTTCAATTTTGTTTCAGCTATGCAATAGGTCGTTAGTGTTTTCTAGTATCTACCTGTTATCAAATTTATTATCGGCCTTGTTATTTCACGAAGTCGATAGTTGTAATTACTTTATGTCTGGTCTGGTCGTCTGTCAAGCAATTAGTCTAATGAACAACGAGATATGAATATGATCGATCTAAGCATATTATGGTTGCATGTTGTTTGCCGTATATTATTTTGACTAACATGCCATACACCTACCAATATAGTTTATTAGGGGTGTTGTTTGTAGTAACGTATGTTTCGCACAAAATAGCATCATAAAATTGTGAACCTACACAGAAACATTACCCAAAAAGTGTGTGAAGACTGTAAATATAATTGGATGAACGTAGCGAGCGTAGCGAGCGAAGCGAAAACTTCAATTTCACTGACCCCCCAAAAAAATTTAGCTCCAATGTTTTTTTTTTTTCCGTCTGTTTGTTCGCTCGATTCCGGGCAAACGGCATATGCGATCTTGATGAAAATTTGAGGGGACCTTTGTTTTCTCTGAACTTAGAGGTGTATTGTTTTTGGGTGCAATCGAAGAAATATTTCTCATGAATATCGTACTTTTACGATTTTTTTTCGATTTTTAGTGCGATATTTTCGTCACATTTGGGCCGATTCTGACCAAACGGGTGGGGCTACAACGTTCATATTTCACATGGACATTAAGATTATGGTGTTGAAGTACCTTTTTAAAGAAAAAGTTGAAAAAATTAGCTAGAATCTATAGAAATAAAGGTTTTAATATTAGTTTTTTAATTTTTAGTGCGATATTTTCGTCACATTTGGACCGATTCTGACCAAACGGGTGGGACTACAACGTTCAGATTTCACATGGACATTAAGGTTATGGTGATGTAGTACCTTTTGAAAGAAAAAGTTGAAAAAGTTAGTCAGAATCCACAGAAACAAAGGTTTTAATATGAGTTTTTTGAGGTTTATAATACCAATTAACAAGTATAATAATAGAAACTTGGCAACAATCACCTACAATGCATTCAAAAAGCACTTGCAAAGGAAAAGTGCAAACAAACGCAAAAAACGCAAACAAAAAACTTACAAAAAACCGCTCATCCATCAACGCGGCGGGACTTTAGCGTTTTCCTAGTATAGGTTAAACATAGGTAAGAACTATAGTAGGTGCATAGTACACACAGTTATTCACCTGGTAATGGTGAATGTAATTAATTAACATTACCTTGATCCCCCGCGTATGTCCTTTTGGGACTGATCACGGGGACGATGCTCTACTAAAAGTTGGCATACACTAAAACAAAAATTTAAAAAATAAAATCTGACAATGCATGTCGTTTTTTGTAAAATGATGTAATATTACAAGGCGGCATTTTAGGATGAGCGAGCGAGCGTAGCGAGCGGAAGCGAAGACTTCAATTTCACTGACCCCCCAAAAAATTTAGCTCGGGTGTTTTTTTTTTTTTTTTTTTTTTTTTTTTTTTTTTTTTTTTTTTTTTTTTTTTTTTTTTTCCGTCTGTTTGTTCGCTCGATTCAGGTCAAACGGCATACGCGATCTTGATGAAAATTTGACCGGACCTTCGTTTCTCTGAACTTAGAGGTGTATTGTTTTTGGGTACAATCGAAGAAATATTTCTCATAAATATCGTACTTTTACGATTTTTTTCGATTTTTAGTGCGATATTTTCGTGACATTTGGGCCGATTCTGACCAAACTGGTGGGGCTAGAACGTTCATATTTCACATGGACATTAAGATTATGGTGATGTAGTACCTTTTGAAAGAAAAAGTTGAAAAAGTTAGCTAGAATCTATAGAAATAAAGGTTTTAATATTAGTTTTTTCATTTTAGTGCGATATTTTCGTCACATTTGGGCCGATTCTGACCAAACGGGTAGGGCTACAACGTTCAGATTTCACATGGACATTAAGGTTATGGTGATGTAGTACCTTTTTGAAAGAAAAAGTTGAAAAATTAGTCAGAATCTACAGAAATAAAGGTTTTAATATGAGTTTTTTGAAGTTTATAATACCAATTAACAAATAACAATACAAACTTGACAACAATCACCTCCACAATGCATTCAAAAAGCACTTGCAAAGGGAAAAGTGCAAACAAACGCACAAAACGCAAAAAAAAAACGCTCATCCATCAACGCGGCGGGACTTTAGCGTTTTCCTAGTATAAAGACTAGACAGGCTGCTGATCTTTGTTCCACCAATAACAGTGATGAGCATTCCATTCCATTAAAATTAAACCACGGTCCATCCGTTCATCGCGTTGAAGATACGAAATCGTTCGCCAACAAACCTATTGTCTTATACTAGGAAAACGCTAAAGTCCCGCCGCGTTGATGGATGAGCTTTTAAAAGTTTTTAGTTTGCGTGGGATATCTTTACTTTTGCAAGTGCTTTGATTTGCTGCCTACGCATTGTAGGTGATTGTTGTCAAGTTTCTCTTGTTTCTTGTCATTTGGTATTATTTACCGTAAAAAACTTATATTAAAAGCTTTATTTCTATGGATTCTTGCTAACTTTTTCAACTTTTTCTTTGATAAGGTACTACATCACCATAACCTTAATGTCCATGTATAATTTGAACGTTGTAGCCCCACTCGTTTAGTCAGAATTGGCCCAAATGGCACGAAAATATCGTACAAAAAATCAAAAAACTTATATTAAAAGCTTTATTTCTATAAATTCTGGATAACTTTTTCAACTTTTTCTTTCAGAAAGCAATACATCACCATTACCTTAATGTCCATGTGAAATATGAACATTGTAGCCCCACCCGTTTGGTCAGAATCGGCCCAAATGTCACGAAAATATCGCACTAAAAATCGAAAAAAATCGTAAAAGTACGATATTCATGAGAAATATTTCTTCGATTGTACCCAAAAACAATACACCTCTAAGTTCAGAGATTTCGAAGGTCCTGTCAAATTTTCATCAAGATCGGATATGCCGTTTGCCCGGTAGAGAGCGAACAAACAGACGGAAAAACAAAAAAAAAAAAAAACAAAAAAAAAAAAAAAAAACAAACAAAAACACCCGAGCTAAATTTTTTGGGGGGTCGGTGAAATTGAAGTCTTCGCTTCGCTCATCCAAAAAACAACTAGAAAGAATTCGTGTGTGGTTGTTCGGAGTATTCGATCATGTCAATTGTGCTCAGGGCTAAGACAGTTCAGTGAAACCAGACTACAGTAATTGTGCAACACATAGCTTCACGTTGAGCTTGGTTTCTTACAATTAGAGGTTCGCCGAGAAGTCTGGAGCTGAATTCTAACCGAAAACTAACGTGGGAATAGACTGGCGTGGGATAAGTTAGTAAGACCGCCCTAAGTTACACGAAACTTGTTCTAACTTACTTTCTCTCGATACTTATTTGCTCTTAACCTTGGCAGACTAGAAGAATACAAGAGTGTCTTGTCCCACACTGATTGCCCCCACCTCCTTGGTTGGCATGGCATCATCCTTCGGCATTGAGAGAGTGAGAAGTGACCATCTACACGTAAAACAAAACACTGTATAACCAAAAGCGTGCGCGAGCACGGTGTGCGAGAGCTCTCCGCATCATAAACAATTCAATCAATAGAGATTTAGGACGTGCTGGTAAAAATTCAAAAATTTAATTTCACCATTTTTATAACTTATAACAATCTATTACACAATTTAGAATCCAAAATCAGCATTTTATTCCTACAAGATCAAGGGGAAAAATCTTTAAAAATTCTAAAGTTCTTTAAAAACATCTGAATTTCAAAATTTTAAGGTAGAAAGCAAAATTTTAGGTCCCAGACTTTTCCTATAAAAGGTTAAGACCATCGCTTACTGGATCCAACAGGTTATTTTTCTTAGAATCGGTGGCACAAGCAATAGTTGCTTTTAAACCGAAAGAAACTATTTACATATTAATAATTTCAACAAAACGTTATCTTAAATAAATATAAATAAATTCGTCCCACTCAGTCATATAACTGATTTTCAGTGGGGGTAAATGTGTGTGGTTTTCGTTGGAATATTGAAAGTAAAGTAGATATTTCAACTTCGTGTTGTCAACCATTGCAGCTTCAGTAGACTGAACCAATAAGCACACACCACACACCCAACTCACGTATGTCGATATTATTTATTTACACGTAATTATCTCGACAGTGTTCGGTCGCTGCTCATTACCCTTCACACACCTCGCAATCGGATCGCATGTTGGTGCGTATGTAGGATACGAACGCCATCCCGTTGTCGGCACGCCCTTCTCGCATTGTGTGGACTCAATGACGCGGATAACGCCCTTTTAAATTTTAGCCCTCTCGTTAATAGTTATTTCAAGCTCGTCACGATATAATAACCTGTGTTTACTTGGCTGTACTCAGGGGCGTCGGTCGGCACAAGGGTGCTGGATTTAAAAAAAGTCGGGTGTTAGAATTAAATTGTCTTTTGTAGTTTTCTAGTTCATTTTTTTTTTCAATGCACCGAACGCAAAGTAGACACCTCTTTTTGTCTGCTGCTATTGTTGGGGACTTCATCCCTCAAACCACCCTTGCTTGGTCCCTTTCCTACGAAAGTACTTCGTTCCTACTACCATCCAGCCACTTTTTAAGTTCCAATTCGTGCACTGGGGGGCTGAAAAAGACACTCTTCTCCCGGAATAAATCGGGCCGAATCATCTGGTTGTACTGATTCGTTTAGCCTAGATGAACGATGTTCTTTTTAATTCTACCGTATTCCAATCTATTTTTTTAAACATTCTGCGGATCATGATCGAATACCGATAATTGTGTAGTCTTCTTTAAAATTTACTTTAAATCTTGTTAACAACTGACTCCGACTACAAAATCGAATGATCTTACTTAAAAAATTATATTGCCATTGTTATGTCACTATTTGCGTATACGCCTTTTGAACATCATTTATAGTTTTATGGTCACGACATTTAAGTTCGTTTTAATTTGCAATGCTTTAATTTGTAGATGTTGTTCAATAAAGCCAAAATCGTACGGTCGTACCCGAACAGGATTCGCGTAATGTTCGGAATCGGGTAATCCCTAGGGTAATCCGAGTACCTGGGAGAGCCGCCGAGTAACCGATGTCATCACTAATTTGAAAGTGATATTGATGTCACAAAACCATTAGCATTTTTTATTACAACATGTAACGGGAACAAAGTACATACAATCCCTCCCTCATCACGTTATATTTTATTTTTATTAGACAAACTCAAAAGCAGATGTTTTCCAAGAATGCAGTATATAGTATAACGCTGTCGTTCACGATCGCGTGTTCTATGGCCTTCATTAATAATCAAAACGGTTGGAATGTTCGTAAATGTAGCAATGTCGGACTGGACTATCGTGCTTGGCCGTTTGATCACAACTCCGTGGTTTTATCATAGAGAAAATAATATGATGGTTTGATCACGAAACGAGGGCTCGTTGCGACTACAAAGACGGGTTGGTGTAGAGTCAGGATTCTTTGCTTTTACCCCATTCCAAGTATCAGCTATCAAGTTGTACTATGCAAGTAATACCAATGCCAGAAAACAAGATCATGTTTATTTTAAGCATGTTCATTTAAGTAGGAATAAACTATTTATACACTAGGAAAACGCCTAAGTCCCGACGCGTTGATGGATGAGCTTTTTGTAAGTTTTTAGTTTGCGTGGGATCTATTTACTTATCAAGTGTCTTTTGAACGCATTGTTGATGATTGTTGTCAAGTTTTTATTGTTACCTTGTAAATTGTGATTATAAACCTAAATAAACTCTTATTAAAACCTTTATTCTATGGATTCTGGCTAACTTTTTCAATTTTTTCTTTCAATAAGCCATACATCACCATTACCTTAATGTCCATGTGAAATATGAACGTTGTAGCCCCACCCGTTTGGTCAGAATCGGCCCAAATGTCACGAAAATATCGCACTAAAAATCGAAAAAAATCGTAAAAGTACGATATTCATGAGAAATATTTCTTCGATTGTACCCAAAAACGTAGCAAGTCTAAGTTCAGAGATTTCGAAGGTACCCTTCAATTTTCATCCAGATCGCATATGCCGTTTGCCCGATAGAGAGCGAACAAACAGACAGGAAACAAAAAAAAAGAAAAACACTCGAGCTAAATTTTTTGGAAGGTCGGTGAAATTGAAGTCTTCGCTTCGCTCATCCAAAAACCGTTTTCAGAAAAAATCCTTATCGTATAGTTTTTTTTTTATTTAGGGTTTACATTCATTGTAAATCACAACTCACAAAATTGTATGTAGTGCAAATGCAAGGACGTGTGCGATTGGCCACTCTGAACTACGGTTCAAATCAAATGCAAGTCTCACACAAATCACCAAATTCTTGTTTTTTCGTAGTTTGAATATCTAGCGACTCATCTGGCCATTTCTTCAGGCGCAGGCTTTTCTGTATAAACATGAGTATGACTCTAAATATAGCCAGAATAGAAAGACACCCTCCGGAAGTGGAGAGTGAGACGTGATGTGATGTGACTGACCAATGTAATGTGGTGTGGTGTGATGATGTGTCCTGAAGTGACGTGATAAGCCACGCCGTGACGTGCAATTATTATTATTATTATTATTTATACTACACCACCATCGACCATTAGTACATCAAGGGTTCTACTTATATTTAATAAGCCCAACCCTTGATTTACTTGTGCATTTAAGTAATGATGTAAAGTGACATGACGTGACGGGATGGGATGGGACGTTACGTGACGGGATAGGTCGTGGCGTGACGTACCATTACGTGAGGTGGTGTGACGTAACTGGGCGATGTAATGGGACGTGCCATGACGTGAAGTGACATGATGTGATGGGATAGGACGTGACGTGACGTGACGTACCATGACGTGAAGTGGTGTGACGTGACGTGACGTAACGTATACCATGATGTGGTGTAACGTGCCTGACCAATGTAGACCTGCTGGGATGTGCCATGACATGACGGGATAGGACGTGCCGTGAAGTGGTGTGACGGGATGTGACTACGATGTAATGGAATGTGCCATGACGTGACGTGGTATGACGTGACGGGATAGGACGTGGCGAGACGTGACCTACCACGATGTGACATGACGTGGTATATGACGTGACGGGATAGGACGTGGTATGACGTGACATGACATGACGGCATGTGATTGACCAATGTACCGTGAAGTGATGTGACGGATGTGACTGACCAATGTAACGTGACGTGACGGGATACGGGATGTGACTGACCAATGTAACGTGACGTGACTGTCCTCGGTTCCAGGCTAACCGCGACGAGAACAACGAGGTAGACGCCGAAGCGGCGACGGCCGACGCCGAGGCGCTGCTCGCCGCCGGAGAGAATGCCTGGGGGACGGACGAGTCCACCTTCAACGCCGTCCTCGTGTCGCGCAGCTACGCCCAGCTCCGCGCCGTCTTCAAGGAGTACGAGAGACTCGCCGATAACGACATCGAGTCGGCGATCCGACGAGAGTTTGCCGGAAGCCTCGAGGACGGGTACCTGGCCATCGGTGAGTGCATGGACATGCATGCGTTGATGATGAGCGTGTGCCCTATATCCCGACATTCCTACATTGAAAAAATCGTAATAGTGCGATTTTCATTTATTGTACAAAAATTCATAATATATATATATTACATCAAAGGTTTCGAAAGTCCTCTGAAAATATAATTATTATGAAATTTCGGGTCGGGTATTTGAGGTCTGAGTCTGACCGATAGTCAAAAAAGGCATTAGACATTCAGTTAACAAAAAATATGTTTGAAGATGGTGGAGGGGCCGGTCCATGACATTTTTAATTTTGATAGCATTTTACAAAATGCTATTCTATAAAAAAAAATACATATTATGAATCGTCGATCGCTATACTTAGACCTACTGCTTAGGTAACTTGCTTCTGGGTGCGACCATTTCCTTAAATGTATTTGTTATGTATGTATTTTTCTCGTTTATGTGCATCCCTTGCTATATGGCATATTGATCGTGAATGTCTGTATTGGGATCACAAAAGTAAACCAACGTAGAAGATATGACGTATTTTATAAACGTTATACCAAACGAAATTGCAGCTGTGCAGAATACCCCTAAAATATTAGTAGGAGTCCTATCCACTCAAATCAACATACCAATTAACAACTTATATGCTTCATGATGTCAATAATCTAATACTGTGTATGTATTATTATTACTAAAAAAAAAATTAAAAAAATAAGCACTAGAGAGTTTTGCCATAATATGCTACTCTGATGACATTCTAAGATATGTATTTTAACACCCATTTCTAATTTTCACTTAAATTATATTCTATAATGCCACCTTGAAACTCTTATGTAGTATTTTTAGTTCATTATCAAATAATGTATTCGAATGACTTATGGTTTGTTTATGTTGTGTGCCACAGTGAAGTGTTGTCGTGACAAGACGGCCTACTTCGCCCAGCGCCTTCACGACGCCATGGCGGCTGTAAAAACGCCCGCCATGGGAATTCCCGGGTCAAGATGCATGGGTACCAAATGAACAAGAGAAGTTCAAGAGATTACATAACAGTCCTCTGTGTCTGTACCTTAGGATATCAAGTTAATTTCCAGACTACTCTGAAAGTCATCTTTTAGATATGATTGTGAGTCTATAAAGTTTTTTTGACTTGAGCAATTAAAGGTGGGATGACATGCAAAACTTAGTTTCCTTCTTTTGTACTATAGGTTTAACAGAAATTACATTACAGTTAAGTACTATGAATCTGTCTAAAACTCTATGCCTTTATATATAACTGTATTACTAAAGATGTTGATTTTTTGTTGTGGCAATAATAGGGTTGAGAATGGGAAAAATTCAATTTAATTTGGTAGATATAAAATCTTTTACAATAATGTGTTCGATTCATAAACAGTAAAAATGTAACTCTTTCATCAGTTATAGAGATGATTCAAAAGATCTTGTTGTAACACGGAAATATGTTGAATAATCTTTTTTTTAAAGAGTTATTTCCACTAAAGTGTTTTAAATATGCTAAATAATGTGGCACACCTTGAAACTTAGTCTATGCATAGTATGTCACAACACAACAGCAAATAGTGTGTTAAAAACTAAGTTTTCCTTTCGTTAGTATAAATTACTTTGAAACACAGTTCTGACTGCCGAGTTCATGACATAAAGTTTAGAACAAAATTAACCTAATAGTTGGAATGCAGCGTTACTTATGGCCTTGTAGCTGGCCTTGTAGTATAGCCATGGCTAGGTCTCATCTACAAGAGTGCTTAACATTTCTTTCATGGTCATCCAAACGTTTCCATTCCGCAATCGTTCTAACAAGTGTATCTTTGTTTGTTTCAGTCTGACTGTTCGGGAGACTACAAACGGTTACTAATTGCTCTGGTCAATTAAAAACTCCACACCACATAAGATATTTGTTGTCTAACTGTGGGTTTCAATTTAATTTGCTAGAACAGGTATAGATGTGCCTTCTGCTTTGAGTGGACTTTACGCACATTTCACTGGTGCTGGTTCTATTCCAAGCTGGTGCAATTCATAATATTAATGAGGCAGCTTTGTGTGTAAAGGTTATATAACTGGAGCATTTATATTTTATCTAAATGTATTGAACGCTGGCCTTAGATTAATGTGCTTGGTAAAAGCACTTATTTAATAATATGTATTATTTACATTAAATATAAGCATACCTATGTATTTTAAGTATACTCACTTTATGAAGTCAGGAATAATGCTCCTTTCAATCTACATTGCAAAATATAGAATCATAAAGAGTGCAGCTATGCAGTATTTCATATAATTGCAGGGATGCATATTTTTAAAAGGCTAAAGCCTCCTTCAAATATTTAGAATTTGAAGGAACAACACATTAGACCTAGATTATTTGTACTGCAAAGGAAAATATATCTAGCATTATGTAGTATGTTCTTGGATGACATGATAGATTTACACCTACAATAATTGATTCCAACCATGAAATATTATAATATGGCTTCTTGAATAGGTATTTGAAGATATTCAGAAGTATTGCTATTTTTAAAACATAAAAATATATTATATATATTTCATGCACCTAAGTATTTCATGCACCTTCGTTTACTATTGAAAGTAAGTTACTGCCTACACATTCTCAGCCCCAAACTATGAATATGATCCATTGTTATAAATTGAAAAGCTACAAAGTCAGCAACGGCTGTAGATGATGGAACAAGCATTCCCATTAAATGTAGGTTTTAATCAACGTTGTACTAATATTTTTACTTGGGATTATGTAATAGATTTCTTTTAATTAAGTTTTAAAAATATACATCTAAAACATAATGTACTTGAAAATTATTCAATTGCCATTTTGCCTTTGCAAAGGCAGCTAATTATTTATCATTTATTTTGAGAAAAGTTTGATTAACAATACCAAAGAGTCCTGATTAGTTTGGTGTTTTGGAAATATTAATAATCCGTTAACTTAATTGCTAGGTTGTGCCTTTCTTAGAGTTGTGCAAAAAGCTTTGTGCTTAGATATGTTGAAACTTGAGTGATTAGGCCTACATTACACTTTGCTTTTGGAAGATGATTATTACCAATTATTATCAATTGATGGAAGGTTACAATATTATGTATTTCACTAGTAAATTGACATATTATTTTATAAAATGGTGTAGTTGGAATAGAATAAAGCCTTTTGCATGAAAACAGCTCAACTGGTATTTAGGATGTTGTTATGCAGTGACATATTTTTATTATACCAAATACAGTATTGTAGTCATGCACTATTTGAAAGACTTAACTACCGCATGTGGCTTCTTTGATTTTTCAATGCCTACAAAAATTACCATCTATTATATTATATTATATTATGACTATTTTATGAAAAAGATACGATATTATTATTGCATTCATATAATCATATTCATATTAGACCAAGAGTTGTGTTAAATAAAAAATTATGAAACTCCAAACATTGTTTTCTCTGCTTCTTCATTGTTAGCTGTGCCAGTGCCACTCCCATTCAACAGACTTCAACAAACAAGCGTTATAGCATTAGTTTTCTAGTTTATTTGGATTAAAGGCGCGTCAACCGTTAAGTCATAATTCGCTAATCGCTACTCTAGTCCCGGGGAATGTGGGGAGGAAAGTCCCATGCTGGTCAGAACCAACCAGGGATAAAGGACGAGAAAAAGGGGGTTCTCACGTCGTGGTCGTCATCGTCTTTGTCTTTGTCGTCGTCGTCGTCTTCGGGGTGGTCGTCAAGGGGAAGGGGAGGTATCTCCGACGACGATTACCAGAGCTCGCCTCTAATTTCGGGGAGTAAAATACTTCCTTACACACTAGCTGTGATGTTTGCGAGATGGACTTTTTCTCTGGAATCGCATTTTAAGGTTAGCAGAGCAGATGCTCTGGTCCAAATTCTACCCAGGGCCTATTATGTGGGCATTGTAAATAGTAGTGATTTTTTTATTTAGCTTTTGTTAATAAATTACACTGAGAAATGCATATAAAGTACAAGCATATAATCTAAAGAACATATTATACATAAATACCAATTCCATACATACCGACTCATAATAATAATTAGGTTAGTACAAGTTTCCCCGTTGGGGGGGGGGGGGGATTTGTACAGCGACTCTGGTAGCGTTGAGTGACTAATATACGCTGGTAGTACCAAAAAAGATGACCAGTCGTCCACTGTAAAAATCTCGTTGATGGAGGTGTCGGGTAAGAATAGAGATATCAAAATAAAAATACGTTCTGTTCGAACATGCAAATCTCAATGTTGAGAAGTGGCCGGGTTTTATTATATGTCACGTTTGTTTCACGCTAGCCCTGCCCGCCTGACCATTGATATTAAACCCCTATCCTATATAATTGGCTAGACCAGCAGTCGGTGGTCCACTTCCGGTACAATTAGAAGCCATCTTAAAATGACAGTTTACATGTTAATCAAATGGGAGCGATTTGTGGCCAAATAGTTCTCAAGATTGCCGCCAGGTTGACAGGTAAGCATACTAGCCTTTAACACCAAATGATTACTAAATTCCCTTATGCAATCACTTCGTATTGTTTCTTTTGTTTAATACCATGCTGCACAAGCTAAAACCATATCAAACAATCCAGTAAAATACTTTATTGCATTAAAAAAGCATAAATTAAAACACCAAATCGCCATCTTGAAATGGGCCGGTTGAGTCTTCAATTTGCTACGCTCGCGCCTGTGCGGAGGTATAGGAGACTGCTAATCTAGCGCGCCTGACATACTACCACTGCTGCTGACATACTTTCGAAAATCTTCCATCAAGTAAGACCAAACGGTCGTTCCGGGCAACTAGCCTCGAACGTGCGACATCACACTCCGGGTCCGTATCCCTCACATCGACAACTACAACTCCCACCACATCACAGCGTTGATATCACGTTTCAACTCACTTCAAAGACACACATTCGAACTTTCAACGAGAGCGCAACATTAAGAATAAAACAATAATATTATAGATGACGATTTTATTTCTTGACGTTGAGATCGATTGACGCTGAGAAATTGTTTTTGAATTATATAATACTCTTATGTAATAATAATCCTTCTTGCAACACAGAATAACAAACGAGTAAAATTAACATTAAAAATGTAAAAGAAGAAAGCAGTTTACTAATATAAATGATTCCTAAAAATATGTATTGACCAGAGCAATATACAATTATTACTACGTCGTACCGTAATCCACTTGAGAGACAAAATCTTATTCTGAACGATTCTAAGAATCCTTGGATCTTCACTCTTACACCAATCATTTCCCGTATAGCATCAATTTTATTTAAATAATGAATGGTCGCTATCATAACAAATTCCCCATTTTTCGAGGTCAACTTCCTTCGCTTGTCCCTTGTGATCTTCGAATCGCACCGTTAGATTCAGTTTTATTTTACTGTGTAACAGTCCAATTTTTATTTCAATTGTCCCATCACAATTCTCAACCAAGATAACAAGGCCACTCTAACCCTCTATCTTTCTCTTTGACGCAGTAAAATCCTTCGTAAAATTATAAAACTCCCAACAGAATTTGAACATAATCGTTGTTGAAACGCATCCAGTGGCGGATACAGGATACGATGGGGTGATCCCCCCCCCCCCCTTTGAGGTTAAGTTTCTGATTTCGTAGCCAATTATTACCGTCACCTTTTAGTTTTATGCCATTTTCAGCGTGTTTTTGGGCCTTTGAAAGTTGCAAATTCGCAATTCTTCAACGATACGCACTGCCACTGGCTAGAACTTTCAATCTGACCCTGGACTGGTTTTGCAAACCCGAACTCCCCCCCCCCCCGTCCCCCCGCGGATACGCAAATGCTTCCAAGTTCGTTTTCGTTCTAAAATAATTATCTAAAAATCTTGGAAAAATCAACCCCCCCCCCTCTCCCCCATGAATCAGGGCTAAATCTAAGTCCGCCACTGAACACATCGAGAATTTGCTTTTTTTGGGCGAAAGAGATCAACAATCGAGAGATGCTTAAGCTTTCCACAAGAGGACATCCAAGTAAACGGTGAACTCGGCTCCGACATAATATCACCAAGATAATAAGATAAAAAAATTTGTTTTGTCAGTACAACAGCCAATCAGGTTAGGTATTGTATTGATCAGTATCAGGGATTTTAATTAAAATAATTAAAAGTTGAACATAATAAATAACTAATAAAAGCAAAAAATAACAAAAATAAAAATAATACAATCAATATTTTACTATAATGGATAAACCGGCAACCAGGCTCGTAGGAAGGGAGGGGGAGGGATGCCGCCGCCCCCCCCCCCCCCCCCCCCACCCGAAAAAGAGTCTACGCGCCTGCCGGCAACCGGTCAAGGGGGCCATACCAGAAATATGCATTGGACCACCTCCACCTATGTCGGATTAGATTGTGGAGTTGTGGCACATACATTAAGGGGAACATATTTTTCGAAAATTCGAATTATACTAGGAAAACGCTTAAGTCCCGCCGCGTTGTTGGATGAGCGTAATTGGTGCATTGAGCAGCCATGTGTTATGCGAATTTTTTGTTGTTCTGTGGCAAAATCATTACATAATTGAAATTTTTTAAATTAAATTAAATTAAATTAAAAATTAACTTTAATTTTTTAAAAATTAATTGAAATTGTTAAAAAAAGAAAAAAAGCGTAAAATTGCGATTTTTATAAGAAATAACTTCTCGATTGCGCTCAAATTTAACACTTATCTATTAATTCATAAAATAAGGGTTCTGTGAAAAAATCATTACAATCGGATAAAACATGTAGGTGATATAAGTCAAAGAATTGTTTAAAAAAAGAAAAAACCTGTAAAATTTCGATTTTTATGATAAATATTTTTTCAATTGCGCTCAAATTTCACACGAGTATCTTAATTCATAAAATAAAGGTTCTGTGCAAAAATCATTAAAATCGAATAAAGCATGTAGGTGTTATAAGTCGAAGAAATTTTTAAAAAATCGAAAAAAAATCGTAAAATTGCGATTTTCATGAGAAATTTTTTTCCGATTGCGCTCAAAAACTTGGCAGTTCTAAGTTCAGAGATTTCGAAGGTCTCCATAAAATTTCATCGCAATCGGATTATCGGTTTAGCCGGAATCGTGTGGACAAACAGACAAAAATACAGAAAAAAAAAAGAAAAAAAAAAAAAACATTCCGGATTTTTTTCTCCAGTGTAGTGAAATGGAATCTTCGCTTCGCTCGCTACGCTCGCTACGCTCATCCAATTATAAATCGCGCTCATTGATTTGATATGCGGAATGCAAGTTCACGTTTATACCACAGACAGAGCGCCCGCCCTTATCAGTTGGGCCTACGTGCGTCTCCAAGCATACGAGCTCAGCCTGTACAGCTCAGTCCTCAGTCACTCTTCACTCATCAACCAGACCTGTTAGCCACATCATTGCTTCGTCCTAGCTTTGGGTTTCTAGTGTTAGAAACCCAAAGGTCCTACCTGCTCTGCTGCACTTAATCCAAGCCAGATCGAGGTAAGCCCGCTTGCAAACCATTTCAACTATTCGACTATCCCTCCCTGCAAATTGTCATTTGTCCATTAATATTAATCAATATTGCGTTCAATTATTGTAATTGTTCTTAACGAGTAGACTTAAAATTATTTCTAATAAATTCTATGGTAGGCCTATTTACCTTTTCCAATCATTAGAAATCATTCTTATGGTCTCGATCCAAGCATTAGCCTATGTAAATTGCAATTTAATTTCAAATCATTTATTGACCACAGGCACGATGAAAGCAGAATTATCGAGCTACTTTTTGAAATTGAACTCTTAGATCGTTGAGTGACGCTTTGATTCTTAGGTAACAATATGAAGTAAGTGAATGAATCATTGTTTTTTTAAAATCTTGATTATAGATTGCTTTGCAATATTTTCTTTCTAACTACACCACGTGGACGTGGACTTCTTCCACGTGGTATATTTTTCCTATGGTGGAATCATTCTCTCGATTAGACAGTTAATGCAACCTGCAAGTCTGGTGCGGTCTTCTAAGGTCGTTTACTTTTCTCTGCTGTTCTTCATTAGTATTGCGTTGTGTATCTACTTTATTTACTTAAAAGCGAAATTTAATTTATTATCACTAGTTTCATGTAGGTACTGGTACGTAGTGCCCCATTTTAACATGCATGACGCATTGACGCGGCTTGCAGGCGTCCCTCCCTATGTTTGCATGATTTCAACAACCTTCATTTTCATTTCGTTGCTATCCCCATGAATATTGTTATTTGTTTCCATTTTTCCCACAAAGGCGTAGTTTAAAATAGAGCATAGCTATTTGGTGCCCCATTTTACACGCATGATGCAGCTTAGCTTAGAATAACCTTCACAATGCGTAGCCTATAGCTCTCTTTACCTAGATACCGGTAGTGCATTATTTATAGATGGAGGCCCTATTTATCAAATTATCATTTGCAACAATCTAATAAATTCCGTAGCCCTAGCCCCTAGTAGCGTGTTTACGTTATTTTGGACACCGAGAAATTTCGTGGCCGGTGGCTCGTCTACCTCTTCAAAATCCAGATGTAGATCTAGCCCTGACCTGATTAAAGTTTCAATTGTTGTGAATTTTATATTCAGATTACAAGAAATAATTGTCTAGGGGAGGGGAAGGAAATGTAGCCTACATTCTCAAAACGTGGACTGCCTCGTGGTTCACTCGCAGTTTTGATCCCCCCACCCCCCTCATTTTCTGCACGCCACTTCCTACAGGGTCACCTTCCCTGTATTCAAGAACCACTATAAAAATTATGAGCGCTTCCTCTTTCGTCTAGATAATTCTTTTCTGAACAATGGCAATCTGTTGGTCGAGGTGGGAAAGTGAAGATTGTAATTTCAAATTCTTCTATAATCAATTTTAGGAGTGCAGCGGACCCAAGAGCCAGCCCAGCCGGTCGAGGGGGGGGGAGGACTCGGCGACACGGACACCTCGCTCGCCCATCAGCTGATCGCTAGTGACGTCACAACGGGCGGCTAGACAAAATACAATGAGATTGATATTTTGTAAGGATTCAAGTTCAACACGCAATGTAAATTTGGTATAGAGATGTACAAAAATTATATTTGAAAGGTAAAACATCATTATGGTACTTGAAAATTAAAAGGTTTTATTGAGATTTGAGACACAAATTTGATGTCGTAGGCATAATGCGTTATTTTACAACAAAAAATCGTAGGAGACCCATGCCTACATAGTTTATAAACATGCTGTAGAGCTTTTAGTGATATGAATTTCTATCAATGTGGAGCGACCCTATATTATTAGACTAGGAAAACGCTTAAGTCCCGCCGCGTTGTTGGATGAGCGTAATTGGTGCATTGAGCTGCCATGTGTTATGCGGATTTTTTTTGTTCTGTGAAAAAATCATTACTAAGTCAATTTTTTTTTAAATACAAAAAATTAACTTAAATTTAAAAATTTTTAATTAATCGTAATTTTAAAAAAGAAAAAAATCGAAAAATTGCAATTTTCATAAGAAATAATTATTCGATTGCGCTCAAATTTGACACGAATATATTAATTCATAAAATTAAGGTTCTGTAAAAAAATCATTACAATAGGATAAAGCATGTCGGTGTTATTCGTCAAAGAACTGTTATAAAAAAGAAAAAAAAAGAAAATTTCAAAATTCACGAGAAATAATTTTTCGTTGCGCACAAATTTCACACGACTATCATTATTCATAAAATTAAGGTTCTGTGAAAAAATAATTTCATTCAGATAAAGCATGTAGATTTATAAGTTGAAGAAAATTAAAAAAAAAAAAAAATCGTAAAATTGCGATTTTCATGAGAAATAATGTTCCGATCGCGCTCAAAAACGTGGCAGTTCTCGGTTCAGAGATTTCGAAGACCTCCATAAAATTTTATCGCAATTGGAGAATTGGTTTAGCCGGAATCGTGCTAACAGACACAATAATACAGGAAAAAAAAGAAAAAAAAAAAAAACTCTGGATTTTTTTCTCCAGTGTAGTGAAATGGAATCTTCGCTTCGCTCGCTACGCTCGCTACGCTCATCCAATTAATTTAATCAAAATTTCCTTAAAAAATGTAGGTCTTCGAATTCAAGATTGAGTCAGTATGAGGGCTTTAGAATTCATTGATTCAGATTCAGATTCAGAAAAATTTTTATTCTCAAAAAAATAGATACAATTGGTACCAGTACATAAAACAAACAACAGAAGAGAATAGTCTAGAGAAGCCCAAATAAGCACGTAGTGCTCGTGTGTGGGCAGTTATAAGACATGTTAAATTCAAAACAATTACAAGATGTTAGCAAAGTTTAAATTAATAGTAGGTATGTACAATATGAAAAAATAAAAATAAAATAAAATAAAAATAAAATATATATTTATGCAAGGAAGCAATTTATGTGGTAAAAATTCTTTACTTAAAATTGAATTGTTATTTTACATTCAGCTGTTTAAAGTCCTTGAAATTTTTATGAATAAAGAAGAATATTTTTTATATATAATTGTCTAATGTCAAGAACCTTTGCTTGATCAAAGGTAATAATGGAAGAGAAATCCTTAGGTTTTTTCATCATTGTTTTAAGGGCTAGTTTTTGAATAATTGATAAAGAGTTAAGATGTATATTTTGCACACCACCCCATCCAATAATGCCATATTCAAAGCTTGACTGTAGTAAAGCAAAATAATATAGTTCTAAAGGACCTTAAGTTCAAAGATATTTCTTAATCTGTAAAAAACATAAAGTAGACTTTTTGATTTGTTACATAGAGCACAAACATGTTCATTCCATTTTAAGTGATTGTCCATTTTAAGACCTAAGTATTTAGTCGATGGGACTTTTTCAATCTTAAAACAGTTAGCGGTATATTTGAAATTTGCATTTGCATCCTGAGTATACATATGGTTTCTTATAACAAATTAGGAGAAAATTTGAGAAAGAGAGTTACTTTGCACCAATATTTCAAATCAAATCAGTCCTATTGAAAGTAAATGTGAATGATGTGGTCATCACATGAGTGGGTCGACTCTAAATACGAATTTATTTTATTTATTTATTAGGAGTAGGCCTAATGGCCACATTAGCCGGTTTACAGATATTGATATACATTCTTTCATTGATATTATTTTGTCCAGGTGAAGGTTTGCAACCTTCCCTAACCAAAGCAGCATAGCTTGATAAGAGGGAGAATTTTGCTTTTTTGTTGGCTTTATGCTTTGCCCATTTGTTAGATAACAAAACCAATGCAGTGTGCAAGTAATACTAACACTTAACATGGTTTAACTTTAAAATATAGTTACTAGCAAGTTTTGCCCACTAAGGATCAGTATAGTAATAGTATAGTATAGTAATATTAGGATCAGTATTGTGGAAATAGAGATTTTCAAGTTTGATCAAATATTGAATACGGTAGTTCATTTCTTTATTTTCAAACCACTGACAAGTATTACACATAATAATCATAGGACACACTTTGGCACACACATGATATAATTATAGCAGTTACAACAAAATAATAAATACAAACACATAATACAAAATATGCAAACCAAATTGAAGTGTTAAAGAATTCATCAAGTCTAAGGGTGACAATTTTTTATAACACACTTTAATGATTTAAAATTGTATTTTTCCATAGGAGATAGTGTTCTAGGTTACAGTATACGGAATGAATATTTTTTAACAAAGGCAAGTGAAGGAAAAAATAGAAAACCGGAAAAAAGTATGAAAACGGAACTCAAAATGTAAAATGATCAAAGAATTCTTATGAGCATGGCTAGTAAGCTTTAATCACAGATAATAGAGTATACCAAGTAGTGTACTCTGTTATATGTGCTTTAATTAGAACTTAGAAGAAAGGTTTTCAATTTATATGTAAAGGATTAATTCAAGAAGACGTTGGAAAATGAGATGAAGTGTGAGAGCATATGACAAGTGTAAAGATGTGGGAGGACAGAAAAGAGTGGAGTAAATTGGTGGAGAGTAAGGAGAAAGATGATGAGGAAGAAACACTGAGTCTGGCAAGCTTAGTACCTACAGTTTCATGGCCTAGATAATGGTGGAAAACCACCACTCGACCTGATATAGTTGGAACTGAGTTAAGATTATTATTACTAGGCCGCTTCGCGAACGCTATTTTTAGTCGCGTTGATGGATGAGCTTTTTTGTAAGTTTTTAGTTTGCATGGGATCTCTTTACATTTGCAAGTGCTTTTTAACCCATTTGCAGGTGATTGTTGTCAATTTTCTATTGTTACTTGTTAATTGTTATAAAATACCTAAAAAAAACCTGTATTAAAACCATTATTTATATAGATTATGGGTAACTTTTCCAACTTTTTCTTTCAAAAGGTACTACATCACCATAACCTTAATGTCCATGTAAAATATGAACGTTGTAGCCCCACCTGTTTGGTCAGAATCGGCCTAAATGTCACGAAAATATTGCACTACAAATCGGAAAAAATCGTAAAAGTACGATATTCATGAGATATATTTCTTCGATTTTACCCAAAAACGTGGCAGGTCTAAGTTTAGAGATTTCGAAGGTCCCCTCCAATTTTCATCAAGATCGCATGTGCCGTTTGCCCAATAGAGAGCAAACAAACGGGCAAAAAAAAAAAAAAGCTAAATTTTTTTGGGGGGTCAGTGAAATTGAAGTCTTCGCTTCACTCATCTAATTATTCTACGACAACAATAGTCGAGATGTTGTCAAACAATGCGTGGTTAGATTTTGGACAGAAAATGTTAGTATTAGACGGTATTAGATCTACTAAAATAATAGGAATGGTGGGTATTACCTTACTAGAAAATGGGTCAGGATGAGAATACATAACAAATATTTTAAATGAGCTTTGCATGATTGCCTTTGGTTGATGGTAGTTGATGATTAAAAGTTCAACTATTGAATACTTTGTTTTACCAAATAGTATAACGATTACCTATAATATACTCGATTGTGGGTCTCACATAAATTGAAAGGCATACAACTGGGGTGCAAGCCTCAATCCCATGCAAAATTTTAAAACTGTTTTTATCAATTTGTAATCGATATGGTTAGGGCCTAATAGTGTTCTCAAACTTGATTCGTTCCCCCCCCCCCGAGTCTGACCTCATGAAAATATTAAATGTTGTAAAATTTTATAGCCCATATATAGTTATTATGGCGTATTCGATTGGTTGCACTAGATCGCACTCAGTGCGCTCCGAATGCGGTTTCCATATTCCATTGGGAGTTTTCATATGCACCGAGTGCGAGTCAGCGTATTCGATTGTGACGTCGCACTAGAAAAGTGCAGCACTCGACCACAGTGCAACGCAGTGCGACGCCAAATTTACCCGCGTAATGGAGATGACAGGCAGCGGTTTGTTAATGGATTTGGCAAAGAACAAAGACGACGAGATCTTATTTTAATATTTTAAAATTAAGTAAAGGCTTATACAATTATAGGATATATGTACCAAATATTGTTCATGTTATGATTAGATACGTAGGCGTGGTCTTATAGGCATGCAAAGGTGCAACATAACTTCACATTTTTACTACACCTATTATCGTATATTTTCCAACATGTAAATATTCTAGGCCTATAGCTGCTAATAAATACGATTTAAAAGACAAATAATAGCCCTAAATACAGTTTTGAATGCAAATTTGTAATGCTATATTGGTTAATAGGTACCTGGAATGGCACTGCAATTTTTTTGCGTTCGATTGGGAACTGCACTGACAGGCGCACTGCTTCGCACTGGGCGAATGCTATGATGTATTTGCACTACTCGAGCTCGCACTGAGTGCATGCCAATCGAATACGGCATTAGACCACCATGATGGGGGTGCCGGGTCGGATTCAAATTGAATAGTAGTTGACAAGAGTATTCGTGAATATTATTTGTATTTTGAATATTTACACCCCAGCATAACATAATTATTGAGGAAATTAACAACACTGAAAATTTATGTACATACGTATATCTGTTGACTAAATAAATACTTGTTAGTTTATTGTACTTTGCCAGTCCTATAATGTGACAAGTCGGCCATTGCAGGGTAATGGACAGGCCCACACCATGTTTAGCCCTAAAAAATACTACCTATGATAATAATTACCAAATAAATACTGTATATATTACGATTATTAAGACTGTTAGCCAAGCTTGGCCAGCTTGGGCCAACTTTTTTTACAATGTTAAATGCCCATTTAAAAAAAATGCTTGATTGTCAAATCCAACTAATTTCACATACAGAACATACTGCTTTATGACCTTTAATTTTCATCTAAAAAATCTGCATTTTTGGGAGGCTGTTCACAAAGGATGAGTGCGTGTCTCTAACAAAGCCGATTTTGAAATTTCAAATAATTGTCTCTTATACAAAACTAGGAAATTACTACAAAATATTAACAGTTTGGTGTCATATTTACGGTCAGTTAATGAGAAAAGTAAGCAGTATTTGGAAAATGTGCCTTGATACCAACTATTACACATTCTTACTTAACATTTTGGTGCAAACTACAATCTGATAGGACAAATGATTGAGCTTCCAAGTGATCCTGACTTTACCTCTGTGTTCTGCGTCAAAGCATGGTTTTCTCGAGCTTAGCAAACAGTCTTAACTCTTAAGCATTATATTCTGGCCAATAAAAATGCCATAGTAATGTAGAAAGTCAACTCTGATTGCAACTCTGACTACTCAATCCGGCTACACAAGTTTTCAGCGAATGAAACAAAAACAATTTTTATATAAGTGTTGGGCTATTATCATTACCTTACAATTTATTACCGGTATCATCGAATATTAAATGTAAAACACATATAGTATAACTTAATTTCTTTGTATTTTATAACATGAGCTTCATGACTAGGCCATATTAGGAAATGTAAAGACTAGAAAGACAAAGAAGTGTGATGTAATACATTACCAAATGGAACATGAATCATTGAGGTACCGGTAGTATTTTAATTTTTAATAGGTAGTCTCTCCCAAAGTAGGGTACTATAAATTTAATATTCACTGCGGGAAATCAAAAACTAATTTTAAATTAAGCACGTGAACAAAAAATTCCAGTTATTCACTTGAAGTAGCAATTAGCATCTAGGTACAGTACCACTAAGCCTATGTATAAATACTACATATGCATGTACATATTTGTAATTTGTAAAGTGATGCAAGTGCAGGTACGGCCCCAAGGAAGGTAGTGCCTTAAAACGAATATATCACCGACCAAACCAGAGTACTGGCTATCTATAGAGACAGATAAAACTAATCAAACATAGCGTAATCGATTAAACTTTTTTCAATGTTCAAATTTAATTAGGCTTAATTAGTATTTAAGCAATAATTTCACTAAATAACAGTTTAACCAAATTGGGCCCTAGGCATATCAATGCATCAAAATCTTATTGACCTATCTTAATACATTTTGTTTAAAATAAGGTATAGCCAATACGTAGTTAAACATAGCAACTTTTAGAGCAATTGCCAGTTTAGTATAGTAAAGAAATTGGTAATTATGAAGAATGAATCTTTCAGCACAGGGCATCGCGCAAATCTTGGGTAATGCTCCAAGTGCCATTGGTTATAAATTTGGAGCCGAGTGATTTTCACTTTTATAAATAAATAATTTGTTGATGTTGACAATAAATAATGATATCAATTGGACTTTGCCCGCAAAGCTTTTCGCGGGTAGCGCCACCGTAGTATCGGCTCTAACTGCTATGAATCATCAACATATTGTAGTCCTTTTGGCACTGCAGCATGGATCATCTAGACTAGGCTTGTACTATGGTGGCGCTTCGAGTGTCAGAAAGTGGCAGTGCAAAGCCCAATTGTCGTAAAAGTTTGCACCGGCTGGAGATCGAACCCAGAACCTCATGGGAGATGAGAAGTGATTGGCTCAAAACTTTATCTTTCAGAAATGACAGCAACGTGGCAGTCTTCTGTTTGATTTATATCATAGCTCTCAACAATCACAACAATAAGCAGTTTAGTAAGAGTTTGTCTTAAGTGGCTGTCAGACGATCGAGAAAATCGCGGAGTTTGCTCGCGCAAGTTTATTACCATCCTTGTCACACTGCAGACAATGAAGGTAACAATAACACCATATATTGGTGTTCACTGGTCATGTGTTATGGTAGTGGGTTCTGATTGGCTCTCGCTAACTGGCTGGACATTTTCCGAGGCGAGCGCGAGCTCGCGCTCGCTGGCTCACCGTCTGACAGCGAGGCGGCGAGTTCCATATAAACGAGTGCAGGCCTACTCCCAGAGAGTTACTCGCGCCATTTTCTCGATCGTCCGACAGCCGCTTTAGGCCACAATAGTTCATTAGTAGAACATCAGTTTGAAAAACCAGAGGTTCTGAGTTCGATCCCCAGTCGGAGCAAACTTTTACGTCAATTGTTGATTCAATAACTATGTCCTCAATGCGGGCTTAAGCGTAAAAACCTTGTACTATTATTAATAATCATAATTATCTAACTATCATAGGCCTACATGTCAACAGTCACAACAAATTATAGCAATTTAGTGAAGGTGTGTTCTGTGTCTCGATAGCTCATTTGGTAGAGCTGTGGCGCGTTAAGCCAGAGAGAGGTTCTGGGTTCAATCCCCAGTCGGAGCAAACTTTTACGTCAATTGTTGATTCAATAACTATGTCCTTAATGCGGGCTTAAGCGTAAAAACCTTGTACTATTATTAATATTCATAATTATCTAACTATCATGCATGTCAACAGTCACAACAAATTATAGCAATTTAGTGAAGGTGTGTTCTGTGTCTCGATAGCTCATTTAAATAAATAAATAAATAAATAAATAAATTTTATTTAGAGTCTACCCACTCAGTTATAAAACTGAATTTCAGTGGGGGACTTTAAATCAAAGCGACCAAGCCAACCCTGCAGGCCCCGACGCAATCGACGAGTGAGCGATAACCAACCAAAGATCGATATTTTGAATAGGAAATATAGCAATCAGTGGTATGGACAGTGCGAACACCCGCGAATCAACGCCAGAATCAACAAGGTTGATTCAGAACAACTCTGAAATTTATTATATTACCCGAAACTCTTACACCTTTGATTTAATAATAGTACCGTACTAGGCTAATAATAATAATAATTCTCAAATCACAATTGTTGTTGACAGACTTGAAAGCGTCATTCACAACCACTTTAGAAAATTATAAAAATTAACTTAAATTAAGTGTAAAAAAATTAAACACTTGGTCACAACAGCAAATTTGGAATTTCACACTTCACACAATGAGCTCGTAACTTACAAAGAAGCTGGCTCCATTTTTAGTTTTTAATAAATAAATTGATGCTAAACAGCATGTGCTTTTAGCCTTTTATACTACCGAGCATTTTGCCAGTACCGGTACCAGTTAATCAATAATCTAATTGTTTTACATTCTTTACTGGGTAGCTAATGACTTTCGACTAGCTGATGAAATAGGTAAAATAACACAATATACAAATAATTTATTATTGCCTCCAGTCTGCCACTTTAGGCCTACACAATACGGTACCGTATATGAAGAAAATAATGAAAGGAATACTGCAAAATGAAAACAATACCGGTAACAGTCGTGTAACTAGGAAAGATTTGGGGGGGGGGGGTACAAGTGCGTGGCAGTCAGGGCCTGGGGAAAAGCCCCAGTCGTCGGTGGCACTTTCGCCGAAGGCGTAATATTTTTTCCAACATACTACTGTTACTACAGTTATTTCGACATGTTTAGAGTGAAAAATGACAACTCAATGGATAACCATTTGTTTATGAAGTAGGCCCCTACACTTAGCTAGTTGATTTTGGGCATAAAATTTTTTGACAGTCCAACTAGACCATCATGTGTAGCCTATAAAAGTATGTTATGCACAATAATATCAGCAGTTTTGAAATAACTTTAATGATAGCTTAAAAACTAAAACCAAACTTTCTGCACTTGGACTCAAAAAACGCCAAGAAGACTGAACTTTCTGCACTTGGACTCAAAAAACGCCAAGAAGACTGTCGAATTGTAGAAGTAAACTGTTGTACCGTACCCCCCACAAACTAGCCTATGGTTTCAGCTTATGAGCCTCAAATCTATGTAGGCCCTATCATAATAGGCCTACTGCTTAACGCTGAATAAGGAGGATTCTTAATACTGAAACAAAATGTAATCATCAAGGAATAGGCCTAAACCTAGATAGCTGGAAGACCTAAATTAGAAACAAAGTAGCTAAGGGTCAAGAACATGACTTGACGCAAGTCTAAGCAATCTTCTCAAAAACTTCATTGTTTGAGTGATTCAGAAATAGCAGAGAGAATATATCATTGTAAAACTCTGGATAATATTCACAAGCTCGCCTGCAATCTGGAGTAAAGTTCATTTCCAGTAATTTGGGTTGCATTACACTATTGTTCTCTTGCCACTCCAGCATGATGTCTGTAGCATACAATGCTCTTGACTGAGGAGAATGAGCAATACCGCAAGGCGGAGACTTGCTAGTGGCTGCCACAAATAAATCTGAAAACATTGAAAATATCTTTGCTTCCACATCTCTCCAAGCAACATTGGGGTATTGCCTGCCAAATTCTTGAATAAATTCCTGGCAAAGAATACGGCAGAGTGGCATGTTGTTCTGATAGTTCATCACGGTGAAATGTTTCTCGTAGTCATCAAAATCACACAACTCGAAAGCGTGATTGGCAAAGCGCAGGAAAAAATTACGGTATGCGTATACTTCCAATGGATGTACAGATTTTACAAGAATTACATATCTTATATCAAACTTCACTTGCCCAATATCAGGGCGGGTGAATAGCACTGGTTTCTCAATGTATTTCTGTACAATTTTTGGCCCAGTAAAGTAGAGTTTCATAATGTAGCAGAGATTATCAGTGATGTGCGTATCTAATCCTCGGGCCAGATTCCATGGTTTAATAATCCAGTGGTTGTTTAGATTCATCTCCGCTCGATGCTGGTAGTAACTAACGAATTCAGTCAGTTCAGTCTTGAGGTTGTACGTTGTGGGTAACCAGACAGGAAATGTAGCTAAAGTGTCAGGGTCGAAGTCTGCGTTGCCTTTTTGCCGACGAGAAACTATACACAACAGATCTTTGATGGTAATGACATTTTCAAAAGGAAATTGATTTACATATTTCCATGGGCAATGCTCGCTAAGTTCTTGATAGAATTTGAAATGTTTCACGTACCACAGGATATCTGCATCAGATTCGTTTTCCACGATTTCAAACCGGGCATGATTAAGGAATTGATTGACAAGGTTGTATTCTGAATAAACTTTGAAAACTTTATCATCAGCAAATGGACCAATATGATCTAGGCCTAGGCCTATATTAGGAAGTGTTTCTCTGATATGGCCTTCTAAAAAATAGTTTTCATCCGGTTCTTCTTGTTTGAAATTGTGGGTTTTAAAAGAATGGGGCTGCCAAGGTAATAACAAGGCTTTTCGTAATAAGTGATCCTTGTGTTGACCTTCAACAAAGTCTCTCGTCACCTCTCCACCCTTACTAACATTCTTGATAGGAAATAAAAGGGTATACGTTACCCCTTCAGGTATGTGAATGAGTGGTGTTGTCCTAAAGTTTGGGTCATCACAGTGTTGGATCGCTGAGCCAAACTCATCCATAATGTACCACACAGGCATACTGTTTTCAATATCTTCTGTCGAAAGGCCTCTTACAGAGTACGTTTGATTGTATCGCCACATCTCATTAAAAACCAAGTCAATCATACCTTCAGTAGGCCTAGACAAATTTTGATCAGTAAAGCCCATTAGGTTGGCCATTCTTTCGAGCAGTCCGGGAATCTCCGACAAATGCTGCCGTGCCTTGTCTGCACTGTAAGTCCAAGCATGATCGATCAAATATACATGTTGAGGATTACTAGCAGATACATCACTAGAAACTTGCACAGTGTATAATGGCTCGTGGTCTTCGCGACTTTCGTATTCATATTTAAGAATTGAAAATGTGTCACCCGCATCGAAAATTTTTCCATCTAGTTTCTTGTGGAGAACTTCCCAGAAATGGCGTGGGACTCCAGACTGTTCTAATTGCACTTTATGATAGGCCATAAAGTTCAGAAATGTTGATATTCCATCGTGCAAACGAGAATCAACTAAAGCCATGACAATACAGTCTAACTAAATTTATTCATAAAAAGGAAATAATAGGCCTATAGGCCTGAAAGTCCTACCGTCAATTTACCAGGGAAGAGGTTAGATTCAGCATGTTTTGATTCAACCGAAACAGCTGTTTGAAAAAGACTGCTCTTCAGTTTTCTGTCTCTCAATACCCACCGCCTTTGTGCAAGCTGTGCGACCACTCGAAGGTGGCTGTGCAGTCTGCAGTTTTTCTTGCTTTTGGTACACACGTGGAAGAAGTTTAATTTGAATTTTAATACATATTATGCCAATTGAGTAAAGTGAGTGAATATTCAGTTTACATAATTATTCTAGTTTTCCTTTATTTTTTTACTTCGGCCGGGGCTAGCCCTAGGCCTAGAGCTCAATATCGTTTGGGCTAGGCGTAGGCTAGGCCTAGGTATTTATAGGTTAAAGTCGTCCAGTCACTAGGCGTAGGGCCTAGGCCCCAGCACTCCTACTAAAGCTCCAAGATCTCTGACGAGTTGGACCCGGGCGTTTTCCACGGTAATCGTCTCTGTTGTAATGATCGACCCAGCTGAGGTCGATATCGTTGCGATATAATCGGGACAACGAGTCCGACCGTATATTTGTATAAAATGGTGGATGATAACCTTGGCCTACACGTAAAACAACAGATTATTAACTTTCTCAAACGAATAACAATAGTAGCTCAAAGAAAACCTACCTCTAGTAAGGGCCTTACCCCTGAGATCCCGGGGCGTTCCCTTTTTCATAATTTATACATTTAAATCCAATTTCTCCCCGGATTGAATATACACCATCTATTCTTTCGAATATTTGACAACTGACTAGTTATCATTTGATTCACATTTCACCGTCCACTGCATGTTAATCATACCTTTCGACCTCGACCAACAACAACCGAACGATACTGCTACTACAGAGTGGTCGTGATCAGGTTGAACCCGTGAAGTTCTGAATAGGGGTCCCAGGCTACCTGCCTAACCTAAAGCGGCTGACAATATCAAACTGTGAGTTAAAAAATGTTTACTTTAAATTGATAACTGCATAATGCAAATGCCACCAAACGGTCAAGTCCAAGTGCGCAACATCCGCAATACTCCAAAATGTTGATACATCTGAAATATTGGACAATACAGGTAGCAACCTTCCAATCAGGAACCACAGTTTGGAAAATGCGTTTGAAGCCACAATCACGTCAAAACGTTAATTCTAACCCACTCATTTTCGGTGACTTGAGTATATTGCTAGTTTTGAACTCCAAAACGTACGTTGTTGGGATGATGGGTGTTGCTGTTAGCTGTCAATCGGTGCGATGTTTCCGAAACAGTCAAAGCTTTGTGAATGTAAAACATCCCCCAACCAATCAGAATTGCTATTATTACCCTAGCGCTCTGCGCTAAAAAAGGACCATAGTGAAAACTTGCTACGATACGATGGCTGTCATTAGTGTAGAATGTCGATTCTCGAGTGTATAATGATACATAGTAAGCGTACCGGTAATTAAAAAAATAGGTAATACATTAGGGCCTATATACAAAGATAACGGTTCAAAAAAAATCTTTTATTACTTTCTAGCAATGTGAACTAACGAATGACAAATAATAAATCAAAGTCACGGCCATCTATAATGAAAGCATACATTTCCTGAAATAACTAAAAGATTTGTAAGTGAATCATAGGGGCAATGACATAGGCCTAGATCACTAATCATCAAACCACGAGCTTTTTGGCCGTGGGTGGAAACGTACGTTTCGAAACGTGCGTTATGATTTCAAAACTAGCATTTGGTTCAAAACGTACGTTTTGGTAGTCACGTGACCCTCCAAGTCACTCGTTTTCAGAGGTGACTGCAAACGCATTTTCAAAACTTGGGCCCCAGATCTCTTCAACGTATTTAACGTGATTGTTGATGACAAATCGCAAAAGTAAAGCCTCGTTTACAATCACTTAACAACACGTTAAGCGCCTGTCAGACGATCGAGAAAATCCCGCGAGTTGGCTCGCGGAGTAACTCTCTGGGAGTAGGCCTGCACTTATTTACATGGAACTCACCGCCTCCCTGTCAGACAGTAAGCCAGCGAGCGCAAGCTCGCGCTCGCCACGAAAAATGTCGAGCTTGTTCAACTTCCTAGCGAGTCAAGGTAGCCAGTGGCGATTTTAGGCCTAGGCGCACTAGGCGCGCGCCTGATCTAGGGGGCCCCCAAATAAATAGGCCTATACTTCCATATTGTTTTTCTGTGCTCGTCACTGCCAATATACTTTCTTGGGTATTTTTTCATTTAGCAACTTAATATTATCATCTTTGACCAATTAATCGCTTTGGTAAAATGTAGATGTGATTGTAATATGTACATATTCTTATTTCTTAATTTGCCTTTAGGGTATGTGTTTGTGAAAGTTAATATTCTGCATCTGGGACGCAACGATAACACCTAGTACAGTAGAGATAATCAATGGTCGATTTTTTTATTTTTATTAAAGCAATAGGGCCTAGTTTTGGTCTAATGGCTTTTAAACCATCGAAAATGTGAAATCTGAGCTTCAATGATCTGAATGAGTCTTTTGGCCGCCTTTTGCGTTCGAGAGGTGACAATACGGGCGTACAGATTCATGTGAAACGTCAATGTTTGGTAAAGTGTTGAATGTTACATTTTTGTTATACTACTATAAAAAACTTTAATTTAGATAGTATTCAGAAACAGTGATATTTATCTTGTTCTTTCAACATGTAAAATCGGTTATTAGAAATGTCAGGGCGGCAATGCCACCCCTAGGAAATTCGCCATAAGCGGCCACTTACGGCACGGCAGCGAGCTTGATCGAGGCCTTCCTCGGCTGGAGCCAGCCTAGCAGGTAGCCCTGCAGTGACGTCACCATAGGCGGCCTACGCGCTGTGCAGGGCTTTAGTAAAAGCGTGATTAATTGAGTTCCATAAGTCTCAGCGACCTGGATTTTGTTGTATTGTTCTTGAATTGAATCAAGGCACCTTCTGAGGAGCTTGTTATGCAAACCGAGACAAACCTAACTCCTTATGCTAGCAGAGATGAAAAATGTGTTTTAAGGATTTCTAGGGCCGTTATAATCTCTTCCCGTCACAGAGTTTTCGCATGGAGAATTGCAGTGCAATAATAAAAAACAAATATTTAAATACAAAATAACAGAATTCTAGTACCCTAATAAAGAATAAGGTACAATATAAGTTGAGACAGCTATCAGATTCTGTAAACATGTAAAAACGCCAAAAAATCAACTCCATGGTCCTGCTTTGACCATGGAGTGCCGTGGAGCTGATGGCCACGGAGCTGATGAATGTGTGCATATTACAATCAACAACATCTTAATTTTGAGGTTATGAACATGTGCCTTTAAAGTTAAGTTCTTTACTCAATGTTCTAGTTAATAACACACCCCAATTACTGTTTTTAATTAATATCATCAATCTAATGATGTCATGGAGTTGATGAATACACTCACCCTTAATCCGGATATTTTGAGATATAAAACACTTTTAACTTTCACAGTTCATGGAGCTCCATACATGTAAATTCAAAATGGCAGATATACCTTTACTTCCACTTACTGTTTGGACTGACCTGCCACCTGGTGGGTTTTTATCGTAACTTAAAAAGGCATGGCCATGGAGTTGTCAGTGGCGGATCTAGAACATAATCATGGGGGGGCGATTTGCGTGTGCATGTACAGTCGTGGGAAAGGGACTAAGCGCGGACTAGTATCTATGGCGCGGACGCACGGGGGGTATGGGGGGCAGAGCCCCCCATTAATTGCGGCGCAGGCGAAAATTTTGAAAATCGGGTTTTTAGAGTGCATTTGGTGCGTTTTAGAAAAAAGTAGTGGGCGGAATGCAATACGGAAACAATGTAGTTTGTGTGCACCAATTTGTTTTGTCGTCATGTCGAGCTTACAATTTACAGCATTGGCCTAGATTGCAACATTATTATAAACGTTTGATCTTATTTTCAATTCATCATTTTATTTATTTATTAAACGTCTATCCTATTTAGTTAAAAAACGATTCACATAGGAGAACAACTTAATAAATCGAAGTACACTGATGCAGACACATTTCAGAGGCAAACTGATTATTTCTGACAACATAAAGGAAAGTTGATTTTTATTGGGAGTTTTAAATAAATAGCGCCGCAGGCAAAAATTTTGAAAATCAGGTTTTTAGAGTGCATTTGGTGCGTGCACAATAAAATAATAAAATCATTTTTTTTTTAATTTTAAAGAATCATGGGGGGGGGGGCGATCGCCCCACCGCCCCCTCCTGTATCCGCCACTGGGAGTTGTTACACTCCATGGGTGACAACATTCGCATGCTTTAAAAGTCATTAAATATTTATGTGTTTGACATAGGCCCTAATAACTTGTTTAAAGTAACAAAGTATAGAATTTAAAACTTATTTAGGTATATAGACTAGGCTAATTATTATATTACCGGTAACACATGATATCATTATTAAAATTATAAAAGAACTTTGAGAAATGCTACTGGGGACAGGCATGGAGCTGATGTTCAAGGCTTTAACTATCAGTTTTTGTCATTATAAAATTATATATTCATAGGCCTATGTTCTATTTTAAGGTCAAATAATAGTATACATTATTATTTGTTTTAAGGAGTAAATTATATGAATTTTTTTTTAAAACAATCCTTAGGCCTATATTTAAATGTAGGTACTAAAAACTAAAAACTAAATTTTCGGACAACAAATATTTGTCTAACTCGGAAAATAAAAGCGTTGGGCGCTTTCCCTCTACGAACAACAAAATTCTGTAATCTATCTATCTCAATAGGACCGTAAGCGCCCAACGCTTATTTTCCGAGTACTAAGGCAAAAATTTGTTGGTCGAAAATTTATTTTGTACTTTATAGTACATTTAATTAATATAGGCCTAGGGCCTAAGCATTGTTTAAAAAAATTTTTTTTTTTTAAAATGTAATATTATTTTATATTTTTTAGTCTTAACGAATGTTGTAATCGAATCGAATATGTGCTTACTGGACGTGTCCGAATTTCTGCATCTGGTTGGCCCATCCTCACTAGATGTGATTAATTTCCCATATGAAGCTTTGTTTGATTAATTAATTATGAAGAATTAATTGATTAACTAGTGAATGTGATAAATTGATTCTTGTATTGCTATTAAGAATATAAGAGTCTGTGTGAAAAATTTCAGCTCGATCGGACATTGGGAAGCGGGTGAAATATCTATTCCCATATAAAACTTTGATTTATTAATTATGATGAATTAATTGATTAATTAGTGAATCTGTTAATTGATTCATCTATTGTAATCAAGGATACGTATGTATGAAAAATTTCAGCTCGATTGGACATTGAGAAGTGGGTGAAATATCGATTATAAGATTCCGTCCAGACAGACAGACAAACACATGAAGCTAATTATAAGCGTTGTAAAAATAAAACTCAAAATAGTAATTTTGGAGCATAATATTAGCCGAGGACACAATTTGTCCCCTAATCTAAAGAACGACCCAAGTGGGAATATTTTTGATATAAACACCACCCAAGATGGCGGCAAGTGCGGGGGTGAGGAGTTTGTCGCTCCGTTATTTAATTATATTTCTACTATTCAGAGTTTTTATTTTACAGTGTAAAGTGCGTCAAGTGAACCACAACATCTTCGAAGAGGCACTCGTGCACGGATATCCTGTAGAAGGTATGTTAGTGTCATGTAAATGCATAATTACTTCTTCCACACTGTGCTGCAATGCACTTACAAACAATATCCGACCTGCCTCAACCCTCACCCCCGCACAGTCGCGATGTTTGGGCAGAACCAAAGCTCGGTCAGCTAGGCGCAGAAGAGGCGGTCACACGTGGTACGCCAGGCTTCCGGTGTCGGGTGTCGGAGTCGGTGCACTTCTCATCGCGCTAGCAGGGGACGTGCAGATGAACCCTGGCCCGAGGACAAACCAACCCCAACCATGCTCCAGTGGCGCGCCGTCAGTCTCCACGCACATCTCAGTTGACACTCTCACCTATGACGAACTACGCGTAGAACTCTCCAGGTTAGGCCTGCGAAACCGTGGTTACTCAATAAATGAACTCAGAGATAAACTTAATAACGCCTTGAAAAAGTCTCAGCGCGAGAATCCTCCTATCAATATTAAATCTGAAAAACAACCAACGCACCCCCAAATAAAATCTTTGTGTTTCGTCTGCGGTCTGACTGGGCGTAAGAACCAGGTATTTTTGACGTGTAAAGAGTGTGCCAATCTTACTCATCGTACGTGTGCGAAGGTGAAGGGTGGATTGTCCTGTAGTAAGGCAAAAGGAAGTTCCCAATGGTCTTGCTGGAAGTGCTCTCTCCCTAACCTATCAGACTCGTTCTTCACTCAGTCGACTCACTCATTAAACTCAAGTTCAGACACCTCTAAAGCACATAGTTCCCACAATCTAAGCATTTTATCATTTAACGCACGTAGTTTAAGATGTGTAAAGAGACAGCCTGATATTCGCGCCTGGTTAGAGGAGCAGCTGTCGTCTGTGTTATGCATCTGCGAAACTTGGTTAAATGATAGTATTGCAGACACAGAAGTCATACCTCTACATTATAACGTCTTCAGGAAGGACAGATTAGTTAAAGGGGGCGGTGGGGTAGCCATTGCGGCACTGCCAGAGCTTGAGCCCACTCGGTCTAGTAGAGCTTGAGACGGAGGCTGAAATTCTGTGGATTGAGGTGACTGTGGGGAGAGACAAACTCTTGATTGGCTCTGCCTATAGAGCGCCAAATTCATCGGACCATATGAATCAGCAACTGCAGGCTTCCCTAGAACGTGCTCAAGCTATCCAAGATAAATACAAAGCAATAGTTCTTCTTGGTGACTTTAATCTGGACATCTCATGGGGGAACTCTGCTCCAATTCCAGGGAAAAAACCTGCTGACGAATTTATCTCCTCCTTTAACTGCCTGTTCCTCAGTCAACTAGTCACTGAAGCTACTCGGGTGACCCCCTCTACCCGTGCCACTCTCGACTTGGTTCTATGGCGACCGCCCTGAACTGGTTAAGGAGGTTGTAGTCATGCCTGGTGTCAGTGACCACCTGGCCGTCAGGACGAACCTCTCTCTTAATCAACCCAAACCAAAACATGTAAATAAGACTGTATATAACTACACTCGGGCTAACTGGCCCCTTCTAAATACACTGTTTCTGAGCAAACTCCCAACTATGTACACTGGCGACATAAATACTGCATGGTCTAACTGGAAATCGCTATTCTTGGAATGCGCTGAGCTAGCGATACCAAAGGCAACCATCAAAGGCAAGCGAAGAGAGCCATGGATCACCAAGGAAGTACTCCAATGTATTCGAAAAAGAAATCGTATGTTTAGAGCTACTAAAAATAGCCAAGATCCAAAAGTTAAGGAAAAATACAATATTTACAGAAACCGGGTCAAAACTCTAATCCGTGACGCTCACCAAAAATACATCTGGGGTCTTGGTGGTAATAGCAAAAACCTCTGGAAATATGTACATTCAAAGCAAGGCAGTTCAGCGCCAGCTAACTTCACTGATAATGGTCAGAAACTTACAAATCCAGAAACAATAGCTAATGCTTTCAACACCAAATTCAAAAATTCGTTCAACGCAGAAGCTCAACCTGGCATGTTTATTCCACCCAAACAGGCACACATCGGGATCCATAATCTCTACTTCACTACCGCCGAAGTCACAGCAAGTCTAAAAAATTCAAAACCAAACTCAGCGCATGGCCCAGATGGTATACCATCGCGCATTCTCTTTGAATGTGCTGGCGCTCTGGCACCATCACTGGGTGGATTGTTCAATCACTCATCCGCATGTGGAGCTGTACCGGATGAATGGAAAACTGCTCACGTCGTCCCAATCTTCAAGAAGGGTGACAAGTCGAACCTGGACAATTACAGGCCAATTTCACTAACAAGCGCTGTCTGCAAGGTGATGGAAAGGCTCGTGTCTGCAGCTCTCCTGGATCACTTCACATTCAACAATCTCATTGGTGATAGTCAGCATGGGTTTTTGCCAAAAGGTCATGTGTCACTATGCTAATCGACGTCATCGATGACTGGCAGTTCTCCATGGATAGTGGGAAAGTGAAACAAGTTGATGTTATAACCTTGGATTGGGCCCGGGCTTTTGACCGTGTCCCACATGACAGGCTTTGGACAAGCTCAAGAAATACAAAGTTGATGGTTGTGTGCTTTCATGGATACGTTCCTTCTTAAAAGGTCGTACTCAGTGTGTCTTATTTGATGGCGCAAAATCAAGCTCTGCCAAAGTTACGTCTGGGGTCCCACAGGGTTCAGTCCTGGGTCCACTGTTGTTTACTATCTACATGCTCGACTTACCATCTGTAATTAGCCCTTTCACAAAAATTGCCCAGTATGCGGATGACTCCACTCTGTATAAATCTGTAAATAACGAACATGACTCATCTCAACTGCAGCAGGATTTAGACAACATTCAATTGTGGTGCGAATGTAACCAAATGCAACTCAATCCAGTAAGTGTGAACTATTAAGAATCAGTAGGTCCAATTCTCCTGTGAATTGTTTGTACACCCTGAAGGATATCACAATTCCTATAAAAACTTCCACCAGGCTTTTAGGTGTAAATATAAGTAGCGACCTTAAGTGGAACATGCATTGTAATATAATCCGAAACAGGGTGGCTAAACTCACTGGCTTTATTTATAGAAATTTGCACGGTTGCAAGAAGCAAGTACTTCGCACTGCTTATCTCACACTCGTTCGCCCTATTATTACATATGGCCTTCCAGCATGGCACCCTACAACTGCTGCCAATATAGCCAAACTGGAATGTTTACAAAATCGAGTGAGTAAAATCATTACCAGCAAGGGTGAACGAAGTGCCACAGTAAGAAGACAACAGTGTAACCTGCCATCTCTGGAATTGTATTTAAACAAATAGATGTATTGTACATAAAAAAAAATGCTTTAACAATCTAGTCCACACATGTCCATTCAAGCGACTACAGTTGCGCTATAGGAGTGTCCAGAGAAACGAGGGTGTAACGCTATCCCCCCCTTTTGCAAGGACATCTGCTTACCAATGTGGTTTCTTTTACAGAGTTGTTAGTCTCTGGAACACATTACCAGCGCCTGTAAGAGCCTCATCAGTCCCAAAATTCAAAACTTTAGTCAAAGCACGTTTTAAATAACCGATGCTCTCCTAACATGGTGATTACTGTTTGAGATTGTTGCATCTACGTAAATAAAATCTTTTAATACCTTAGCTTCATTTTCAAGACATTCACTCACACAATTGCGCACAATAATTAATATACTCTGTTTCACATTCTCAGTTCTGTCAATGTATATACTCTGACTGTCTTCAATCAATTTAGTTTTTCTTTCAACTCTTGAGTATTTGCAACTATCTTACAACTTGGCTTATGACCTAGCATTCTCTTGGCTCTGACTGGACATGATTGGTCTCTCACAATGTTCTCATCTCATTCATCTAAAATTAAATGTAATTTTGTTATTATTGTATCTCAAATTTTCATACTCATTCATTTAGATTTAAACCTAGTGTATTGTAGTTTTATTGTATAGAAAGCAAGCTAAGCCATTCTGCCATGGAGCTAACTAGCTCTTTTTAGCTTGCTTAATAAATATCTGTACTCTGCTAATATAGGTGTGTATATGTCATCTACCACGTTATGTGCTCTTGGTTTACCTGTGCTGTATATGGTGTGTTACATATATGTATGTGTATTTGTAAAGTTTGGAATTTGTTGAATAAATAATAATAATAATAATAATAATAATAAATATCAAAATTTAACATAAAAAATGCAAAATTTCGGTGGAGGTGCCGGGTCGGTAGTCGAAATTAAATTAATCTTGGCTGGATCATGGCGAGGTGCCGGGTCATGATAAAACGCAGTTGTGAGATCGTAAATATCATAAAAAATGCATTTAGGCCTACTTGCATACCTTATCAAACCTATTTGGCCTCAAATCATTTAAAATAGTCCTACTCTTTAAATTTGTTTATAGTTTCATTTTTTTTTACAACAATTACATTAAAATATATTGATATCATATTGAAATTGGTACATTTAGGCATTAAAAGGATTTTTAAGGATTTAGGTGTTTTTTTTAAGGATTTCTAAGGATTTTTTATGTGCTCTAACACAGTGGTTCTCAACCGGTGGTCCGCGGAGCTTTTATAGGTGGTCCGTGGTGGTAGACATTATACATTTTCAATTTATATTATTAATTTCATACATTTTTAGCATCCTGTTATTTTCATTTTCTCCTTGCGCGTAACTTGCAAATTACAAACAGAACATAACATTGATTAACATAGCTCATAAGTTCTGCTTTGTAATAGGTGTGATACACACGTAGTATGGCACAGATGAAAAATGAAAACCCTCCTTGTGCCAAACCACACCACGTATACCTCGTACCAGTATTTACTATATCGTGGTTTTATTTATTAGTATTATTTTGTTTCAAATATAAAGAAAACATTAATAATCAATTCATTACAGTTTTAACAAAGTAAATGATGCGTCTGTATGCCCTTGTGTTGTGATAAAGGAATCGTCACTAAAGAGGAGGTGAAGGAACACATAGTAATCAGTAATAAAAAATTTATGTAATATGCTGATGAAAAACTAAACAAAGTGCTAAAAGAAAATCAAATCCTGAATATATGTCAAATAACTTTTCATTTCCCATGGGAACAGCAGGCAACAAATCCTTTAAGTATGATATTTGCAGATGCAAACGTTTTTGCAATGATTCTTACTACGAAACCTGCAGAAATCATGAGGCATTAAGTTTGTAAATGATGCATAGGCCTAAAAGATGTACAAAATAAATTGTTTCAATAAAAAAACAAACCCGCACCTGTCTGCTCACAATAATTAATAGTGTGACAGTCGAGCCCTGCTGTGCCCGGCTTTGGTACTCGCTGCACAAAATTTACATAAATATTTTAACTAGCTCAATCGTTTCACACAGGAGCCCTAAGCTTCAATTTTATATTGTAATTAATTCTCTTAATTAATTATCTAACCGACAATTAGGTCATCAGGAATATTTACATAAACAAGGTTTGTAAGATCCTTTATCACCTTTATTTACCTCTTTCTCTGCTGTATCTCAGTCCTCCCGTTGTCACTGCCGACGGCTAGGCTCCTTGTCAGCATCTATACCTACAGGCTAATTGGTAGCTACTGTGGGATATTGTAGGGTTGCTATTTAAAATGATAATATGTTGTTTACGTTTGAAACCTCAAAGTTAATATTTTTGCGTTTGGTTATGGTGATACATTAAACATGGCTGGTTTCCTACCTAAGAGCTCTTTGTCCTAACTTATGTACTATTACTACAATTAGAGGTTTTTGACAGAATTGGTAAGATTACTTGTTATGTCAGAGACATGTACTTATCCTTATGTAGCTCTTATCCAATGTTTATTGTCGCTGTACTTTTCGTTCGTTGATTTTTATTGTTGGTTTATTAACTTTCACTAATTCCCCATCATAATGATATGCATCATTATTCACACGTAACTTGTAATTATGGCGCACTATTTATCGACGCGTTGTCTTGATGTTGATCTTCCTGTCCGCTGGCGTAATCCTCGACTCCTAATTGAAGTTCGCTGTGGGGTTCTTGGCTGTTTAGATTTACCTCTAAACACGATGTAACGGATGAGATTATGATTGTTTATTGGTAATTAAGATTCTTGTCTGTTTAGATTTGCTTCTAAACACGATGTATCGGATGATATTATGATTGTTTATTGGTAATCAAGATTCTTGTCTGTTTAGCTTTGCTTCTAAACACGATGTAACGGATGAACTCGCTGTCTTCGCGGTAGCTCGGATGGTTATCGCACGATTAGGCAACTGGCCCCACTCGCGGTATCACGACGTTACGTACCGTACTTTGGACAATAGTCCCACTCGCGGTTGACGCGTTGATGAACGATTGATTACAGATGATTGAATTTTCTTCAGTACCTCTAACTTTACTGTTTTTCTTAAGATTAATTACATTTGTTAGATTTGACACACTCTTCACACTTGCTATTCACGATTAGCCCACGTATTATGTTTAGACAATCAAAACTGATATTTAATTATCATGTACTTCGATATTTCACTCATTATACTTCAAGAAACTTCGTTATTATCTTCACAACGTAAAACAACTTATGTCCCGTTTTTCATAAGTGCCCCCTAAAATTATGCTACCGACTCCATCCTGCTTATATGACAGGCCTGGTTGCCCCCTACTTAGGAACTGTTTGTACTCCCCCGACACCAATTCTCCACACCTACTCACAACCCACCTACAACTCTAACTTGCTTCAACTCAACTGTCTTGTTGCAAGCGCATGGCGCTGCAACTTCTCACTGTTTTTACCCCCACTCTTGTGACGTATCTAGTTTTCGTCGAATCCAACAACTATCTACTCTGTGCTGTTCAACTTGATATTTTCTCTCAATGCTTTTATAAAGTGGACTTAGGACCTTCTGGCCTGAAGCCAAGTTACCCCCCTATCTGGACCAGACTATTTTTTGTTGTTACTGCGACACATCACTGTACCAAGAACTGAGTTTAGATTGGGTATTTAACTTGATGTTTGCCCATGCACACTAATGTGTCTCGTCGACATGGCATTTTGGACGTCCACCTCAAGACTTTTCTAGCTAAAATTCGAGACGGATGGCGGGTTTGTGATTTCTGTTCCTTTGACTGTCACAGTGAAGACCAATTATCTACTCGTACACAGTACGCCTGACTCCCTATTCCCTCGCCGAACAAGCTTCTCCCAGATTCTATAACCTTGAAGGCATCTACACACCTGTAGCTCGGTCTCTAGGTCCATATACTCATTGGTGATTGATTATATTAATCAATATTAATATTCAATCAAACGGTTGAAATGCAGAAGAGTAATCACTAAGTTGATATGGAAATGAGCTACCCTCTAATACGTTAGTATGCAGATGAGCTATCCCTAAGTTGATATGGAAATGAGCTACCCTCTAATACGTTAGTATGCAGATGAGCTATCCCTAAGTTGATATGGAAATGAGCTACCCTCTAATACGTTAGTATGCAAATGATTTTATATACCCGAATTTATCGATATGGAGTCGGTAGGCAGCTCCAACCCTGACAATACCCCTTCGATTCATTGAAAAATCAGAATTATTTTAAAATTAATCCATCACCTACCGAGTTCCATAATGAATTCGGAAAATAAAATTTTGAAAAAATCTTCTAAGTCCTGGATGTAATCTTGAATTAAAAGACAAGAAATAAAACTTAATATTTCAATAACTTTTTTTTATAAGTCCTAACTACCAATTATTTACTAAACTTGAATGAATGCAGCTGACATCTGAGTGCTATGACCTATAGGTGGACAATGGTTAGGTATTGCATCACGTTTATTTACTTCCGTAATAATACAACCCTTCCGCATTCAGTTTCCCATTCATCCACTATTTCTTTCACAGACAAGGTCAACCACTTTCGCTCTTCCTTGTTCTGCTGGTAGACAGGTAAGAACCCCTTCCTCAGCTGGTGTCTTTCCGCCCAGCCACGCTTGGTGCCTTCTCTCTCACTCTCTCAGCCATTCATTCATGTTTCTACCCCCCCTCCACCTTGAAGGTGAGGTGATTGATCTCAAGATTAGCGTAATCGTTCCCCACTGAGGTCCTTCTTTACTTCCTACTTACACCCTGTTTTGAACTATTTCCTAAATAGACGATTGACAACAATTGAAGTAATTTGATACGAATTAACTCCCTCATTCTATTCTCTCTCTTCATGTCGCTGAGTACTGCAGAAACTTTCCTGAATTACAAAGAAAAACGTCATATGATCAGCCCTCTACTCGTGACAACTAATTGATTGCAAGTTACTATGAAGGTATGCTAATACGAAAAAAATGGTGAAACAGCACGGGGTAGGGTCACCATGCCCTCCCGGTCGCCGACTGGAATGAGATTAGACATACCGTCTCTTCACTAATGTCATATCTAACTACCTGTTCAGAGATGCTCAAGGGGGACCACGAAATTAATTATTTTTACACCGGCAAAGCCTCTATCTTCTTCAATGCTGGCATGAATTAATGTGGAATCAATCTGTATACTACATCCAACTAACCACTTATCGACTCCAATCATACTATTGAATAGTTCAATCCTAGATAACCAAGTTTCTATTCGAGCCGGACCCCCCTAGTGGTTCCTTCTCGCTACCTCTTCAGTTCCTTTTCACCTACCCTTCTATTCAAAAGTTGCACTTTTGTTGCAATTTTTGTAAAAAAACAAATTATTATTTTCTAAACACACAATTTATCTGGGACCATTATTCCTTCTTAATGGCCCTGTTTCTTACTTAATCTATTGCTTTCACAAAAAAAAAACACAAAATATATAACATAAAAACAAACAGTGTCGAGAAAGTGAAGAGTCTCGTCTATGAATCTATACAATTCATAGTGCATCCACAACATCCTCACTTCCTCTCATTTATTTACAGGTCATTTATGAGGTAATACCTCAGTTTCCTTGTTTCTAGAGTGGTGCTTACATGGTATTGTAGGGTTTCAAATTATTTACATTATATACACCCTTGGTCACCCCTTCCACAGAAGCTAGTCTGTAGATATTAATGCCGACCAGCTGTTCCACAATTAGAGGTCCTTCAAAAATGTTAAAGAATTTCTTACAAACCTTGGTGGAAAGCTTCGATACATTGAGTGATTTTAACAATACCTGATCTCCTACTCTGAATACCGTTTTCCTGGGAAACTTTACTATACCGATAAACCTGTTTTCCTCTCAACAAATTATTCAATTATTCGTCACGTTCTGTTTGGAATTAGCCCTTTCGGTGCAATTTTCATTAAAATTACAATTAATATTAAAAATGGTGGATGGCGGCTTCCGGCCTCTCCCACTTTACAAACAAAATTTACATTAATACTGATCAGTGAGCTTGAACAATCTTTATATTTACAACACTCTAGACACTGGTTTGCCTATTGATTTTGATGCCACCCTAGATAAGAGCCATTAAAAAAACATATGTGGTTCACAATTAACGTGGCAGCTTTTCTCCGCTATCGCTATTTTCTTATCAGTCCTGCTTGACTACCTAATTGACCCACTTAGCCTTCTTTACCGGATTCGTTGTTGACTATTGCCTTCTTTAAAAATTAACGTTTGTGAACATCTCTATCTTCACCCCCACATTTAAAATACGTAGCAGACTACTTTATGACAGAGCACTGGCTTACAAAAATAAAAACACAGGATAGACTACCTTGTTCTACCTGGAAACTTGAATAAAATTACGCTCAGCTACCCCCTCAAGACTTCATCAATAACATACGCGATCCTTGATCAAACAATAGACTAGGTAGGCTACTCTGCGAGATTCCACACAAAAGAACACGTCACCCACAATAACGACAAAACAACATCCCTTATCCTATACAAGGCAAGTTTACTTTCAAGAAAACAGCTGACCTAGCTTCCCCATTCTGACGTTTTGATTGTAACCAATTTACATATTATTTTTTTCACCCCCACCAAAGTGTGCCATGGTGTTTCTTACACTTTGATCACCTGTCACTAGACTCTTTGCTAAATCTCCCTTGTTGATTAATTACCCGAGTAATTGAATTAAAAAACTACAAATTGAACAACCCCCTCCTAGATAAAACAAATCGCTACCTACTTTGAAAGATTTTATATATCCGACGCATGCATTAGCACATTATATCACCACACTCCCTAACATCTTTTACCATATTTCTCGATAAGGCATTGAACCTTTTACTATCTCATTTTTTTTATTACAATTGCTATTATTATCACCGGCATGTTACTTCGTTGATAATAACGCAGCTTCCTACTTAACGAGGCATTTAACCTATTATCTCATTTTCGACACTATCTCTCATCTCATTACCAATGGCATTTTACATCATTGATAGTAACTCAGCTCTCTATCATATCCTCATGTCTCATGATCTCTTATCAAAAAAATCTTTCCTCTTCAGTAATGCAGACCTATCCTCTCTTTTCTGGACATTGCCCCAATCAATAGCTTCTAACCCATCAAATCACTCAAATTCAAAATCATACACTTGCTATTTAACCTTTGCCTAATTACATATCATCGTGTTCATCAATTAAAGTACAAATACAAACACTTCTATTTGCATTTATTAAATACCAGCTTGCACGTCTAGTCCTTATCTACACATCTTAATTCTAATAATACAAAACTCACTGACAGTTATTCTTTTTTCATTGTTGACTGTTTACAATAGACACTTCATTTTCACTTTCGTTTTCTCTCTTTTGTCCTTCCATTCATTTTTCATGCGCCCTTTAGACGTCCCATGCTTCTGTCCTAGATGCCTCGTTTTAAACTTAACCATAATACTCCCCTCCAGTCTAGCCTTTTTCTTCCACCTACTCATTGTGACACGTTTACTTTCAAACATTTCAGTCACCTCATGCATTACTATCTTCCACCTCTTACTCTTTAACCCAAATCTTATCATTTTTAACTCCACTATCTTTGTATACAAGTAATATAAGAGCAGCACAAAGAGAGGTAACCCCATATTCAAACTCCATACCACTTTCTCTATAGCTTCAATCCTCACTACGCTCAGAGGGAGCTCATTACCCTTTCCCATTTGCATACGCGAACTCACAATTAACTGATCAAACTGTTTATCCCTGAAGTCATCACTATCGTTCCTTATCAACGCGACCTCGTAACTCTCTACACACTCGAAGAACTCTTTTTTTTCTTCCTCATTCACATCCTGACACTCAGTCTCATTCAACTCTTCATCCACTTTCATATCGTCCCTATCATGATTTTCCTTACTCTCCTCATTATCGACCTCCCTCATTACTTCCTTATCTCCTAACTCCTGTTTTTCCACTCTTCCCCTTCTAAATTCCTGTCTGATTATAGCTGTTATTTCCCTTACACTTTTTTCTAACTGTTCTCTATCTTTTTCTGACTGTTCTCTAGCCTGTTTGTTTTCCTGTTTCCTATCTTTTTCAAACTGTTCTCTAGCCTGTTTGTTTTCCTGTTTGATAAACCTCATTAATTGTAGCATGTTTATTTCTATTTTGTCCTCTTGGATTTGATCTTCCCCGTCTACTACCGTATCTCCCTCTTTCTCTGACATATTGTCGCGTTTCTTTTTTCCTATCAACTTTTAATGTTAGAATTTTCGCTTAATCTCGGGTCGCGGTACTAACATGCCCCACACTTTGGGTTAGCCACATTGTGACAGTCGAGCCCTGCTGTGCCCGGCTTTGGTACTCGCTGCACAAAAATTTACATAAAATATTTTAACTAGCTCAATCGTTTCACACAGGAGCCCTAAGCTTCAATTTAATTTTGTAATTAATTCTCTTAATTAATTATCTAACCGACAATTAGGTCATCAGGAATATTTACATAAACAAGGTTTGTAAGATCCTTTATCACCTTTATTTACCTCTTTCTCTTCTGTATCTCAGTCCTCCCGTTGTCACTGCCGACGGCTAGGCTCCTTGTCAGCATCTATACCTACAGGCTAATTGGTAGCTACTGTGGGATATAGTAGAGTTTGCTATTTAAAATGATAATATGTTGTTTACGTTTGAAACCTCAAAGTTAATATTTTTGCGTTTGGTTATGGTGATACATTAAACATGGCTGGTTTCCTACCTAAGAGCTCTTTGTCCTAACTTATGTACTATTACTACAATTAGAGGTTTTTGACAGAATTGGTAAGATTACTTGTTATGTCAGAGACATGTACTTATCCTTATGTAGCTCTTATCCAATGTTTATTGTCGCTGTACTTTTCGTTTGTTGATTTTTATTGTTGGTTTATTAACTTTCACTAATTGCCCATCATAATGATATGCATCATTATTCACACGTAACTTGTAATTATGGCGCACTATTTATCGACGCGTTGTCTTGATGTTGATCTTCCTGTCCGCTGGCGTAATCCTCGACTCCTAATTGAAGTTCGCTGTGGGGTTCTTGGCTGTTTAGATTTACCTCTAAACACGATGTAACGGATGATATTATGATTGTTTATTGGTAATTAAGATTCTTGTCTGTTTAGATTTGCTTCTAAACACGATGTATCGGATGATATTATGATTGTTTATTGGTAATTTTAAAATTCTTGTCTGTTTAGCTTTGCTTCTAAACACGATGTATCGGATGAACTCGCTGTCTTCGCGGTAGCTCGGATGGTTATCGCACGATTAGGCAACTGGCCCCACTCGCGGTATCACGACGTTACGCCTACTTTGGACAATAGTCCCACTCGCGGTTGACGCGTTGATGAACGATTGATTACAGATGATTGAATTTTCTTCAGTTACCTCTAACTTTACTGTTTTTCTTAAGATTAATTACATTTGTTAGATTTGACACACTCTTCACACTTGCTATTCACGATTAGCCCACGTATTATGTTTAGACAATCAAAACTGATATTTAATTATCATGTACTTCGATATTTCACTCATTATACTTCAAGAAACTTCGTTATTATCTTCACAACGTAAAACAACTTATGTCCCGTTTTTCATAAGTGCCCCCTAAAATTATGCTACCGACTCCATCCTGCTTATATGACAGGCCTGGTTGCCCCCTACTTAGGAACTCTTTGTCCTCCCCCGACACCAACTCTCCACACCTACTCACAACCCACCTACAACTCTAACTTGCTTCAACTCAACTGTCTTGTTGCAAGCGCATGGCGCTGCAACTTCTCACTGTTTTTATCCCCCACTCTTGTGACGTATCTAGTTTTCGTCGAATCCAACAACTATCTACTCTGTGCTGTTCAACTTGATATTTTCTCTCAATGCTTTTATAAAGTGGACTTAGGACCTTCTGGCCTGAAGCCAAGTTACCCCCCTATCCGGACCAGACTAGTTTTGTTGTTACTGCGACACATCACTGTACCAAGAACTGAGTTTAGATTGGGTATTTAACTTGATGTTTGCCCATGCACACTAATGTGTCTCGTCGACATGGCATTTTGGACGTCCACCTCAAGACTTTTCTAGCTAAAATTCGAGACGGATGGCGGGGTTGTGATTTCTGTTCCTTTGAACTGTCACAGTGAAGACCAATTATCTACTCGTACACAGTACGCCTGACTGCCTATTCCCTCGCCGAACAAGCTTCTCCCAGATTCTATAACCTTGAAGGCATTTACACACCTGTAGCTCGGTCTCTAGGTCCATATACTCATTGGTGATTGATTATTATTAATCAATATTAATATTCAATCAAACGGTTGAAATGCAGAAGAGTAATCACTAAGTTGATATGGAAATGAGCAATCCTCTAATACGTTAGTATGCAGATGAGCTATCCCTAAGTTGATATGGAAATGAGCTACCCTCTAATACGTTAGTATGCAGATGAGCTATCCCTAAGTTGATATGGAAATGAGCTATCCTCTAATACGTTAGTATGCAAATGATTTTATATACCCGAATTTATCGATATGGAGTCGGTAGGCAGCTCCAACCCTGACAATAGTAATTAATTTTTCACCTACTACTGAGTCAGGCTACAGAAGTTTCATATTTTCTTGTAAGGCTACGTATATCAAAAAAATAGTTTACAATGGGGGCAAGCCGAGAGAGTTTAATGATAGTCTCTCGATGCCCTACGCTACTTTTACAAGATAATTATTGTTCTCTCCATTTTATGACCCCCCCCCCCCCCCCCATAACCAGTGTTGGGGAAGGAACTTTTAAAAGAACGCGTTCTCGCGAACGCGTTCTTTTTTGAGAACTTTTTAGTGAACTTACTCTTTTTTAAAAGAATGAACTTGAACTTTCAAAAGTTCTTTCCGAGCACCAACTTTTCAGTTTTAGAAAGTTCATTTGAAAGTTCTTTCCGTGCGTTGTGCAGCCGTCGACTCGCCACCGTCGACGCTAAAAACAATAACAAATCGTTGTTCCATCGTTGGCCGACGTTGACGTACGTTCAGCTGATTTTGAGAAGGTCACGCACGATTCACGAAGTCTAACTTAGTAAAAAAGATGCACGCCAACTAATTTGGAAACAAATAAATTTTAGAAGCTTAAAATGCTAAGTATCTGCTGTAATTTTACAAGCTGGTCGACGAGAATGTACTCCAAATCACCAACACGATCAAAGACAGCTCAAAATTCGTCCGACCGCCGTCAGCCGTGGGAAGATCGCGATCTATGACACGCCCCCCCCCCCCCCCGTCAAACCCTGTTGCAGAGCTCGAATTTTATAATTAATGCAACTTCTTTGACAAATATGAAGCCCATCTCCAATAATACAGTTTCGAAATTTAATCTGGAAGTCTTAATGTTCATTATTATTATTTTATTATTATTATTATTATGTTTTTTTGTTATTATTATTATTATTATTATTGGTAGAGCTATGGCACGTTAAGCCGGAGGTTCTGGGTTCGAACCCCAGTCGGGGCAAACTTTTTCGACAACTGCTATGAATCAATAATTATTATTATTATTATTATTTTTATTATTATTATTATTATTATTATTATTATTACTATCATAAAACAATTCCAAACGTTTTGTTACCGAAAACAACTTCTGTGAATAGTTTTCCCGGGTAGCTAGCCTTTTTTTTTATCTTGCGACTGTCTCAGCAGCTGGTCGGTTGGTCAAGCGCTCTACATGTCAGCTCATCAGTTTAGCCATCGAGAAATAAAGTTTAGCACTGGTAGGCTATCAAGCAAGGTCTCAGCTCGAAGCTTCCAATGTTTATGTTGACACTCTTCAGTAGATTACGTGTGTGACTGCAGTGGCATATGCAAGAATATATTTTAGATGGAACTATTAACATCATCATTAATAGTTGAGTAGCTCGCTCCTTACTTTGTTTGGGGGGGGGGGGAATTGTACTTGTGTAGGTGTATACAGATTTAAATTTAAATAGCTTGTACCTAGTAAAATGGGTAGTAATGGTGAATTATTTTGGCCACTTGCAAAGGCTATGCTAATGCATTGAAGCAAAAGATTAATTTGGTAATTAGATTGCCTTTGGATTGCCTAGATAGGGCCTACATAAACACAAAAACAACATAGATTTGAAGATTTTTGTTAACTACTCGAACTCGATTTGAAAAAGTGATACTCGCACGACCTTAATGTTTTTCTTCATTTCTCGCCAACCTATTATAAAATAGTGATTTTTTTTTACAAAAGAACTTTCAAAAGAACTTAGTTCATATTTTAGACGAACTTGAACTTTTCAAAATTTTAGGTTTTAAAAGAACTTGAACTTTTAAAAGTTCATTATTTGAGCTGTGAACTGAACTTTTAGAAAGTTCATTTTAAAAAAGAACTGACCCAACACTGCCCATAACTATCGGGCCTAATTTTGAATATGGTGGTCCATCCGATTCATGAGATTGTGAAGGTGGTCCGTGTGCAACAAAAGGTTGAGAAACACTGCTCTAACAGGATTTTTCTTTTTTCTTTGTGGCAACCCTGTACTAATTTTATCAAAGTCAATTTAATTGCTATGATATTACCAATTAACAATAGAATGTAATATATTTAGTGATCCAAAGACTTGTTTTTTGTACCTACACAATGTAGGTGATCATTGTCAAGTAACCATACAGTAGTTAGGTACTTGTTGATTATGCTTGTAAAAGGCTTATATAAAAACCTTTATTTGGAAGCCTTCCAGCAAACTTTTCAAAAGGCACTCCATCACTATAGCCTTAATGTTCATATGAACATTGTATTCCAACCCGTTTGGCCAGAATCGCTGGCCAATTTAAACTGACAAATTTTAGTAAGTAGCCTGTTAGTAGTAGCTAACATCCTTAAAGTGATTATGGCATGTTTCAAGTCATTATTTCACCAAGAAGGAATGTTCGTACACCACCCAAATTTGGCATGTGTGGTAGGCCTACCTAACTAAATCCCCCTGATTTTGATAGTTTTTAAGTTCTCATCGCGTTTTATGACGGCTGGATGATACCTCGAAATCACCCCAACTCTGCTGGCTGTATAAGGTGCCTGAGTGTGTAGCGCACCGTGACTTGGCTGCGGCGCCCTGACAGGCACCTAGATATAATCATTGCAATGAATTTTTGTTTTGCAGGTACAAATTCTAACACACTGTCTACTCATGGAGTACCAAGTAGGCAGTTTAGCAGATATGATATCAGGATCGTCTTCTTTGAATAAAGAAAAAGAATCAAAGAAGTCAGAAAGTTCAGGTACAAGGGTAAAATTTGAAAAATTAACAAAAGTGAGCACTAAAAAAAGTGTTGAGAGAAAGAGAAAAAAATCTGATATTATATATCCACAGAAAAAACGTTTAAGATTCAGTGAGCCATTGGAAATTGATCCGAATGAACGTAAACCCGTGAATGTAAATCACAAGATGCAAAACACAGAAAAAATAATACATGATTTAGATCCAGAAGAAGAGTCTCGGACAATATTTGTAGGAAACGTACCCAAGACGTGTAAAAAGGATTACTTGAAAGGTATATTTGTGAAATATGGAAACATTGAAACTGTAAGATTCCGATCGGCATCTGTTGCTGACCCTCGAACCTCTAAAAAGGTTGCAGTGATTAAGGGTGAACTTCACCCTGGCAGGACCAACATTAATGCGTACGTTAGATTTGAGGAAAAAAAGTCGGCTCGCAAGGCGTTGGCTGCAAATGGAATGATTGTTGAGGAGCACACACTTCGTGTGGATCTGGCTTCACAGGATCGTGATTATGATCAAAAGAAATGTGTGTTCATCGGAAATTTAAAGTTCACCGTAGAGGAAGAAGATTTGAGGAATATGTTTCAAGGCTGCGGTAATATCGTTAATGTTCGTGTTGTAAGGGATAAGAAAACCGGAATGGGGCGTGGAATTGCATTTATTAATTTTGATAATTCAGCATCAGTTGAACTAGCTTTAAAATTTAATGAAGAGGATCTAATGGGAAGGCCATTGCGAGTTTCAAGGTTGAAGGGGAAACAAGATAAGTTGAGATCAAAGGAGAGAAAGAGGGCACACAAACCAGATGCATCCAATGGTCAGATTGTGGATGAGGGCAGTGTAAATGCAGCGAAAAGAAAGGAGAAGAAGAAACAAACAGGCGCAGAACAAAACAATGTTACTTCTGAATTTCAAGGAGAGAAGAATGAAAAAAAGAAGCTAAAAAAGGTAGGGAAGGGCCAATTACTTAACTACACAATTCCCTAGTGTCTCATAGTTGCTACGTAGCCTGCAATACTTTCTAGGTTTAGTTCTGTGGAAGGTAAGTGTTTTTTTTTTTTTTTTAAATGTAGATCTATCAAAATCAGTGTCCCAAAGATGGCCTAGTTTATTAAAAATTGCAATTTGCAACATCAAGCAAACAAAATGACCTTCACCAAACATTGCTTAAGATAATGGGAAAGTGAAGAACAGGCATAGGTACCTACAGTAGAACATTTGACCACGTACCACTTTGGGGATTTATGTTTAGTAGGCCTAGTTAGTTCATAATTTCAATACATGTGCTGTCAAAACTAATTTCATAGATGGAGCCTGTGTCTCAAACTGGAAACTGAGCACTAATAAAGTGATTTATAATTCTTCTCAATTAATTAGATAAGGAAAACTTCCCGGGTGTATTTGATTTCCATATAATTAGCTATCATATTTGCCTGAGGAATTGAAGAGTCCCTGAAGGTGAAGGGTGCCCCTCCCAGCTCCAAATAAGTGTAGGCTAAATTTGCCCGTAGTCTGACTCGAAATAGTACCGGTACCCACCTAAACTGTGTCCAATTCTAGTGCAGACCAAAAACACCTAGGGTACGGTAGGCTTATTGTTTTGTAGCCTGTGAGTGTGACTGTATGTTGTATCCTTGAGGTAGACACACTCGGCATTGTATTGCATGCCTTCATTGTAATTAATTACGCTACGTACTTTCTTTACAGAAAAAAAAGCAGAATAAAGGAGAACTTAAGAAGAAGATAATGCAAGGCAAACTATGCATCATACCAAAATCAAAAAAACTGAAGAACAAACCATCAGCAATATAGCAGTTGTAGGCAATGATTCTAACACTCTGCTGCACCGGTAAGCTTCCTATGTAGGGTAATATATTACCTTATGTGTAACTGCAGGCCCTAATATAATAGACAAGCCTAGACCTACATACCTAGTACCGTTAGTAGGGATGGGACGTTTAAACGTTTAGTGGACGGTTAGAGGTTTTCGCAAAACGTTACAAAACAATAAAAAATAAATTTATGAAATATTTTGTTATTACTTTTGGAGCCTACACAAACACGGGCTAACAGATTAGGCCGATAATTTTCTAAAAGTGCTTAATTTTGGTGGAGATGCCGGGTCCCAGGCTGTATTAAGACATTTTGTCTGTTGCACATGGTGGAAGTGCCGAGTCATTTAAATGCAAGAGTGAGAATAAAACCGTTGTTAATTATTCGTCGGCCGGTCATAAGTACAAAATTACGACTTTTGTTGTTAAACCTAGGCCTCTGCCTACCTAAATTTATTTATAATTTTTTTTTTTTTTTTTTTTTTAAATAGGGCTTAAACATTTAAACGCGATTTGTTCAAGGGGTTAAAGTTTACGAAATTACGCTTTTTCCCATCCCTAACCGTTAGTCATGTTGATAGGATATTATGTGTGTGTAGGATTTATTTATTTATTTTTTTAAATAATTTGTAACAAGGTAAGGAAAGGCCAGTCTCTGCAGTACCGTATCTCTATTCCCATGTGCTTAATTTTGCAACTTATCACCATGGGTGATCCTGATAGCTTTTGACTTCTAGCAGATTGAAAACATTAGAGATGCTATGATAATTATTTACGAGGTATAATCTCTGGAAGATCCCACGAGTGGTAAGGCAGGAGGGGGGGGGGGGGGGGGGGGCATACCAGCACACTGCCACAAGTAGGCGGCATGAACAAAGGACAATATAATTCGAAAGAAAACCGCCGCCAAGCACAAAAGATATGAGAAAGCGCATGTTTACATTAGCCTTCCGCTTACAATGTAACACCTCAAATTCAGGAACCAGGTTTTACGGGTAAATGGGTAGTGGAAACACGTCCGTTTGTACCCGACTTCGCGGGCGGGACCCATCGTCTTCCTAATTTTAGTGGAGGTGCTAGGTCCCAGGCTGTATAAGGCATCTTGTTTGTTACACGTGGTAAAAGTGCTGGGTCATTAAATGCGAGTGTGAGAATTAAACGTTGTTGATTATTGTCGGCCGGTTATAAGTGCAAAATTACGATTTCTGTTAAGACCTTGGCTTACCTAAATTTATTTTTAAAAATATTTAAAAAATATTGCTTAAAAAAACGCAAAAATTTTACGGGGTTAAACATTTAGGAATTTAGGATCCCTAAAAACTAGTGATCGAAAATTTCATGAAATATATTTTTTTGAAACTTCATGAAATATTTCATGAAATATTCACGAAATATTGAAATATTGTGAAATATTGATATTTTATAAATGAATGATAATTGACATGTTTAAAAATATTATTGAGTAATCATATTATGTATTTATTTTTTATTTACCAACAAAGAAAGTTGACAATAGTACTTAAGGTGTAGTATAGGGCCTACATATAGTGATCGAAAGTTTCATGAATATATTTTTTTGAAACTTTCATGAAATATTGAAATATTGTGAAATATTGATATTTTATAAATAAATGATAATTTACACGTATAAAAACATTATTGAGAAATCATATGCATTTATTTACCAACATGAAAGTTAACAATAGTAGGGGAGAGCGGGGCACAGTGGTGTACTTTTTGGCATTTATTTATTTTTTGCTCTAATAATGACAGAAACTAGATGAAAAATTACACAGTTCAAGCTACATCCTTCTACAACCATATAGTTAATCTAATCACACAATACAAATGCAAACAAAAAACTAAACAAAATATACAAAGTCCTGCGTAAATGACACCACTGTGCCCCGCCTCGGGGCACAGTGGTGAACAGTATGGGGCACAGTGGTTCATATGAAAGAAAACATAAAACTGTGTACAGAAAGAGTAGTTTTTATCAAAAATATGATTTAAATTGAATCTAAACAAATTAAAATCATCATTTTAGGCCTACAGGCTTATCATAGTCCACATAGGGACTACTTTTTACTTTAATAACGCCTCATACTGGCAGAGATCTTTCCCGAACAGAATTTTCCCGAGCGTTCTCTCGGTAGACCCCTTTGTTATTGGTGCAGATAGTTTTTTTATAATATCTGAGGCATTGTGCAATGGTTTGCTTTGGCAAACTGGAATGCTAGCTTCCTAGCCTCAACAGGAGGGAGGTCATGATGCAGTTTCGATGCCGTTATTGAAAGTATTCACTTAGCATGCACTTAAGTTCAGAGTTTAACACTTTCCTAACTCCATAATTAGGTGCCATCTTCTTCACTGTGTCCAATTCATCATCATCTATTGTCAAATCTTCAGCTTTAGCCTTCAAAACATATCTGTTTGAAGTAGTTTCAGCTAGGCCCTATTCCGTACTCTTTAGCAGACGATCGGATGGATTAGCCTTCATTTTTACCTTCATAACAACATTAAGCATGACTCCAGCATCAGTCATACCTAAAACAGATTTTCTTTTGCAATTTCTCACTATCTTGAAAGTAAAAACAACAAGTTAAAAAGAAATATTACAATTATAACCTCAATTTTTACATGTGGCGTTATAATGCACCACTGCCCCAGTGTACAATATTATTTAATTTGCATTTAAAACTATATAGAATCAATGGAATTTTGATATCTCATATTTATTTTGTAGAGAAAAACTCCAGAAATAATTATGTAAGTAAAACAAAATGTAGAAATGTAGATGGAAGTCTTCAAATAACTGCAGCCTGGAGTCCATTTCTTGCATTGACGGATGCTGTTTTCTTCTTTTTATTTTCATTGGAGCTATCACAGCTTGATGTAGGCCAGGCATAGTAAAATAATTGTATCATTGGTGCCAGCACAATTTAAAAAAATATTGGCACCAAATTCAAAATAACACAATAAATATAGCCAATAAACCACTGTGCCCCTACCACCACTGTGCCCCGCTCTCCCCTACTTAAGGGTGGAGTAGGCCTACATAGTCAGTACTAATAAATACTAGTACCTAGTTGAACTAGAAGCATACGCCCCAACCCCCTACGCACAAGGCACTATGCAGATGCTGGTAGATGGGTGGATGGTGGTTGTGTAATGCTATCTATCCTGATGTAGGCCTATTAAATGAGTTGAGTTGCTTGTAAGACTCAGTTGCTTTGCTCCCTCGCATAACGACCGAGAACCGTAAATAAAAAATAAAAAGAACTGAATGTAATATATGCCTACATAGGCCTAGGCCGCATGTAAACAAAAAATAATCATAGTTAGTACTTAGTAGGTAGTAGTAGGCCCTATTGTAGTACAATGGTGATTCTAGTCTGTCACTGTGCATATGCATCCGCATCTGTATCGGACCTATCGGAAATAAATAAGCGCAATTCTGAGTGATCTGACTCGACGTGAGTCCGAAGACATCACAACTTCCACTTCTATTTAGCATCCTTTTGGCATTATTTACAGCTTTTGTAGTAGGTGGCTCTTTCCGACCAATTAACATTCATTTTTTGTACCGGGTAATAGACAGGATTGCAAACTTCTTTTTAAATAATGTTGTGGCCTTCATCCATGATGCAGTATTGATGCAAGCCAGCACATGGCATCAAAGTGTGCTAGGCATGGTTCAAAATACAATTTTAAACTCACACAACATCATTGTTAAATAATATTTATAAAAATGAATCTTTCAACTTTTTGTGGAATATTTCAATGGTACGCGAAATATTTCACGTTGAAACTTTCAAATTGAAATATTTCAAGTGAAATATTTCACTCTTCGATCACTACCTACATATAGTCAGTACTACTAGTACCGAGTACGTAGTAGAACTAGAAGCATACGCCCCAACTCCCTAGCAATAGGCGTTATGCAGATGCTGGTAGATGGGTGGATGGTGGTTGTTTATCCCTTTATAGGACAGTATTTAGCAACCCAAAATTTTGCTTTCTACTTCAGCAATTTGAATTTTGTGATTTTTTAAAAAATTTAATTTTTTTTCCTTGATGAACATTTTAGGAACAAAATGTGATTTTGAATTCCAAATTGACATCAAAGTTGAAAAAAAAAATCAAAATTTGATTAGATTTTTTTAGGGCCTAAATTTTCCATATTTTTTTTTTTTTTACATGTTCAAATTGAATCTACTACAGGCAAGCGAAATGTCCGGGACATCCCGGAAATTTGATGTTTTCTGTGTTTTTATACACAATTTTATTTTTGAACCATTATAAAAATCCTTGTTATCATTGTAATTTAGTGGGAAAAAATTCTATTAATTCAGAACAAAATAAAGCAGCTTTTTACCCAGGCTAAAAGTATGCAGAACTGGCCAATTTAATGGTGTAGATTTTGAAATGTGGTGGTACATATGTGTACCAATAACCAATTAAGGGTTGCTATCTATCCTGATGTAGGCCTATTAAATGAGTTGAGTTGCTTGTAAGACTCAGTTGCCTTGCTCCCTCGCATAACAACCGACAACCATGAATAAAAATTATAAAGAACTGAATGTAACATATAGGCCTACATAGGCCTAGGCCCCATGTAAACAATAAATAATAAAAGTTAGTAGGTAGTAGTAGGCCCTACTGTAGTACAATGGTGATTCTAGTCTGTCACTGTGCACATGCATCCGCATCTGTATCGGACATCGGAAATAAACAAGCACAATTCTGAGTGATCTGACTTGACGTGAGTCCGAAGACATCAAAACTTCCACTTCTATTTAGCATCATTTTGGCATTATTTACAGCTTTTGTAGTAGGTAGCTCTTTCCGACCAATTCACATTCATTTTTGTACCGGGTAATAGGCAGGATTGCAAACTTCTTCTTTATATAATGTTGTGGCCTTCATCTATGATGCAGTAGGCTATTGATGCAAGCCAGCACATAGTATCAAAGTGTGCTAGGCATGGTTCAAAATACAATTTTAAACTAAACACAACATAATTGTTAAATAATATTTATAAAAATGAATCTTTCAACTTTTTGTGAAATATTTCAATGGTACGTGAAATATTTCACGTTGAAACTTTCAAATTGAAATATTTCAAGTGAAATATTTCACTCTTCGATCACTACTAAAAACTAAAAAGTAATCACAATTGAATTTGAAAATTGAATAGAAGATACTAGAGATGCAGTTAAGGAATCGTATCGAATGGTAGCCTAGGCCTAATGGATATTTAAATTTAGGTCTGAGGGATAACTACAGCAATATGACGAGTGATTATGTCTAGGCCTAACATATCATTATGATTGTCAGTAAAAATCTTGTCAAAATCTTTTAAATGAAGGAGATGAATACGGCTGGAAATGGTATATAGGGCTTTAAAATATATTTGTTCAACTTTGGTTTTATAGTAGGCGACTATGACGTTGATAATCTGTTAGTACTTTAGACAGAAATTAAAAAAGTGACTATACCCGGATACAATCCCCGGTGTAGTCACTTTTTTAATTTCTGTCTAAAGTACTAATTGGATGAGCAAAGACTTCAATTTCACTGTGTGTGTTTTTTTTTCACTTACGTTACCCCAAGAAAAATAACTCGGGTGTTTTGTTTTTGTTAGTTTTTTTGTCTGTTTGTTCGCTCTCTACCGAGCAAACGGCATATACGATCTTGATGAAAATTGAAGGGGACCTTCAAAATATCTGAACTTAGACTTGCCACGTTTTTGGGTATAATCGGTCAAATATTTCTTATGATTATCGTACTTTTACGATTTTTTTTCATATTTTAATGAGATATTTTTGTGATATTTGGCAAACGGCTACTCCAATATTGATAAACCTGTATGGGAACGTTTAATATCACTGACATTATATATGTTATGATTTTAGAGACATTTGAAAAAATATTTCTTATAGAAATCGTACTTTTACGATTTTCCCCCCGGGTTTTAATACAATATTTTTGTGATATTTGGGCCGATTCAGACCGATTCTGACCAAACGGGTGGGGCTACAACGTTCATATTTTACATTGACATAAAGATTATGGTGATGTAGTGTCTCTTGAAAGAAAAATTTGAAAAATTTGGTCAAAATCCATATAGTGCAGCGTCAAATGGTCGTATATCGCATTCCCGTGCAACTTTTTGGTAAGAATATAGCACCATATGTCGTTATGCTCAGGAGGCCTCACAGAATATGAATCGCTTTGGTGCCAGAGCGCCGCCCGCGACTGGGGGCGGGAACGCCGCCCCCAAGTTTGACCACGCTCGGGAATATAAAACGCTCAATAACAGCCAAACTGTTGATCGGACAACACAAAATCAAGAGGCAAATTATGGTTAAAATGAATTAATCATGTCATAAGATAATGATTTTTTTTCGCCGCCCGCAACTGGGCGGTGGGGACGCCGCCCCCAAGTTTACCATGCTTGGAAATAACGTTCAAAAAAGCCAAACGATTGATCGGACAACAAAAAAAATCAAGAAGCAAATTATGCTTAAAATAAATTAATCGGGTCATAAGATAATGATTTATTTTCGCCGCCCGCAACTGAGGAGTGAGGACGCCGCCCCCAAGCATGGCCACGCTTTGAAACATAACGCTTTAACAGCCAAACGTTTGATTGGACAAAAATTATGTTAGATACGGACTAGGCCTATATGTGTCAATTTAATGGAGCATCATTTATTGCTGTCAGTGAGGAAATTAGGAAGCACGTAGGACTCCAGTTATGGCATAAAATTCATTCTGCAATACTTATTTCCACACACTAAGAGTGGAGAAGTATTGATGCAAGTTGGATTGAAGTTGGGTTGTACGGTCCTTGTACAGTCACAAATACTCGATGGGAAACATGTTAAACGTAGTATTGATGCCCATCTGTCTGTTCATGGAAGCTTTCTTTAAAACATATCCTGAACTTGAAGACCCTTGCAAAAGTCAAGCGCAGAGTTTGAAGAAAGAGTGCCAAACAGGATACAAAGATGACATCCGAAATGAAGTTCACGAATTCCAAAAAGAATGTTCTTCTCGTCCCGTGTTCAAATCGCTAATTCAATACAATATGCAATTGTAATAGAACTCTGTCATTCACAGTATCAGTTCGCTCTGGTAATTGGAAATTACATCTCAAAGTAATGGATGCAATGACAAAATATTTCTTTGCTCGCGATTAACTTAATTACGCAAGGGTTATTCCATTGTATTTAGCAGAGATGGCCGAGCTACCTACAAAATCACCTGAAATATACGACGATTTTATTGCTGGAACCTGGGTTGTAAATAAAAACATGTTCGGTTTTTGTTCTATTGGAAGCATGCACAATGCAAAATGGAGTTGTAGGGCTTTCATTGAATCCCAACGCACTGACTCGCTTCTTTCTAATTGCTCCCGAGTTAGATGACACGAATAGTACAAGAATCAAAGAAGATCGCAGGCGTAGTTGATCTATCAACTAATAGACACCACAATGACAATTGCTCATTTTTGAATAGACACAACAATAACATAGAAACTCTCACTAAAACACTGAGAGCCTTGCCATGTAATCCATTTCTTGATGACTCTACTCAACTCATCAAATCACAAAAAGAGTCATGCCTATTAAAGTTCAAAACTATGTTTGCATCAGAAACGTCATTGGCCAAGAAAAATACGTAGTTTTTGTTGATGACAACAGGATAACATCAAGCAACGGCAATCTATGGTCATGAAGAGGTTAAATCTGCAAACGTGGAAAAATGCAGGAAAGAAATTGCGGTTAAAACCCAAAATGAAACAGTCTAGTTAAAAGAAGATTGAGCATTGTTCTTGAGGTTACCTGTTGTTGCCTGCTCTAGACCTGACATAGACCTTCACTTGACTGTTAGCTCGTATGAGTTATCAGTGGTTCCAAGAGCATTGTCTTCCTCAGATGGAACTATGCATCATTGCTCAAAAAGTGTTCTAATGGGGATTCTTGAGAAAATTCCAAACGATTGCCAACAGCAAGACTTCAATGATAATTATGGAAGTGGTTCAATGCGCGTATCTATTGTTGATGGTATGGCCGAGGTACAAGCGTTCAAGAAGACAGCGGACATAGATGCAGTGAACTGGACGATAAATTTGTGAAACAGCTTGATCAAAGGTACATGAATGATGCAATGCACGTCGTGTTTGATCGTAATGATGTACCAATGTCCCTAAAGTCTGCTACTCGTGACAACAGACAATGTGGAGCTAACCCTGTGGCTTACAGGGTGGAAGATAACATTTACGTTGGCCACATTCAGATGAAAAAATTCCTGTCACACAATTCCACAAAAAATTAATTGACTGCTTACTTATTGAAAACATTCTTGATCACGCAGTCCTTACCCATAAGAAAGTTATAGTGGCATGGTCAAATCAAACAAAATCGAACATAATAGAATTGGAGCACTTAAAAAGCTCGCAAGAAGAGGCCGATACAAAGATGTTTCTTCTCGCTGTTGATGCAACTGTACGAGGAACATCCCAAGTACATATTTTCTCTCCGGACACCGATGTATTTATTCTTGCCGTCAGAAGATATCCCGATCTATTCAAGAACTCAGCAAAGAGTTATTCCACTGGCTCCTATTTACAATGCACTAGGTGTAAAGAAGGCAGCAGCTCTTCCAGGATTACATACTGGAAGCTTCGTAGGCAAGGGTCTTCATGTCCTACTCCTATGTCATGTCCTATGAGTTGCTAATGTCTTTTGTATTGTTCAATGAGTCATTTATGCAAAACGATGAATCAAGTCCACATCAATAAAGGCCTAACATTGCTTTTTAACATATGAATAAACATCAAATTCCATACAATTGTTTTAACTTGTATTTTGCTACAATTTAACTCATTATCGATGCTGTTATAATTATTATTTTTATCAATTAAACAATAATTTTGCGACTTGTAAAATAAATTATTATCTTATAATCTTAATTCATTTATTTTAAGCATAAATTTCCTCTTGAACTTTTTTTGTCCGACCAACCGTTTGGCTGTTTTGAGCGTTATATATTCCCAAGCGTGGTAAACTTGGGGGCGGCGTCCCATCACCCCCCATTTGCGGGCGGCGAAAATGTGTGAGTATCTTTTAACCTGAATCCATTCATTTCAAGCATATTTGTCTCTTGAATTTTTGTTGTCCAACCAATCGTTTGGCTGTTATTGGGCGTTTTATATACCCGAGCGTGGTAAACGGCGTGCCCACCCCCCCAGATGTGGACGGCCAAAATGAATTAGTAGCTTTTTACTAAATCCAAACATTTTAAGCATAATTTATCTCCTGATTGTTTGTTGTCCGATCAACAGTTTGGCTGTTATTGAGCGTTTTATATTCCCCAGCGTGGCCAAACTGGGGGCGGCGTTCCCGCCCCAATCGCGGGCGGCGCTCTGGCACCAAAGTGATTCATATTCTGTGAGGCTTCCTGAGCATAATGACATATGGTGCTATATTCTTACCAAAAAGTTGCACAGAAACCATTTGACGCCGTACTAATAGAAATAAAGGTTTAATATAAACCTTTTACAGGTGTATAACTAGGAAAACGCTTAAGTCCCGCCGCGTTGATGGATGAGCGTTTTTGTAAGTTTTTAGTTTGCGTGGGACCACTTTTCCTTTGCAAGTGCTTTGTGAAAGCATTGAAGGTGATTGTTGTCATGTTTCAATTGTTACTTCTTAATTGTTATTATAAACCTAAAAAAACTCATATTAAAACCTTTATTCTATGGATTCTGGCTAACTTTTTCAACTTTTTCCTTCAAAAAGCAATACATAACCATTATCTTAATGTCCATGTGAAATATGAACGTTGTAGTCTCACCCGTTTGGTCAGAATCGGCCCAAATGTCACGAAAATATCGCACGTAAAATCGGAAAAAAATCGTAAATGTACGTTTATTTGATGGATTTTGGTTAATTTTTTAACTTTTTTTTCACAAGGTACTACATCACCATAACCTTAATGTCCATGTAAAATATGAACTTTGTAGCCCCACCTGTTTGGTCATAATCGGCCCAAATGTCACGAAAATATCGCACTAAAAATAAAAAAAAATCGTAAAAGTACGATATTCATGGGAAATATTTCTTCGATTGTACCCAAAAAAAGCGGCCTAGTGTATATATATTTATATACACATTTGTTAGTACCTACTAGGGAAACGCCAAAGTCGTTGTTAAACGAGTGAGTTAGCCAAGTGTTTTGACTTCTAAAACCGGACCGTCTGGTCTCCTTACGGAACTCAATCTGCTTGCCACAATAATTATTTAAATTGAACATTCAAAATGCGAATCGTATTCAAAACATAATAGCGTGAAACATTAACAAATTTCCAAGATAAAACGAAATTACCTAATTTTTATTTCCCATTTAACAACCCTCAAAAATAATATGTGGGTGTAAAAATATAAAAAAGTTAGAACTGTCGGGTATCGAACCCATCCATCTGTGCGGTAGGCTAAATGGTTACCACTAGGCCATGCAGGCCACGTCAACCACGTCCCGCTAACTGCTACGAAACAAATGCCATTGATACCGACAGTGTTGGCTCGGGCGCTAAGCGCTCGACTCTGATTCGGGAGGTCCCGGGTTCGAATCCCGTCGTGACCGGAAATCCTGACTGAAGGTTTTTTCCGAGGTTTTCCTCAGTCGTTAAGGCGAATGCAAGGGATTGAGTCCTCTTTAACAGCCCTCGGACATCCCTTCACAATTTCCTATCCCCACATACCTAGTTCACCTGAAGAGGGGCTAATTGCACCCTATAACAGGTTTCCCACGATAAAAATAAATGAATTAATAAATAAAAATGCCATTGATATTATTAAAAATCACATATGTTTTATTTATTGTAGGCTTAAATCGCAGTGAATCAAGCTGATTTTGTTAACAGTTCTTAGTAAACTCGTACCGGATGTCTGTTTAAAATTTCAGCGCAATCTGTTCAGCGGTTCGGCTGATTTTCGACGTACAGACAGACAGAATCACAGAATGAGAGCCGTTTGAGTTGAATGGAGACACTCAGTCGCTCCGCTCCCTCGTTTAACCAGTACTTAAGACAGAAATTAAAAAAGTTACTACACCGGGGATCGTAGACCTTAGCTGTCCGGGCTATGCTCTTACCAACTGAGCTATGCAGCCACCAATTTAAAACTGTCTAATTTTTGGTCCATTTTGTACATAGTTAATAATGTTTTTTTGCATTACATTTTCGTATGAAAATATATGTTTTGAGGTAAAACTGTGTGTGATTTTCTAATAAAATAATATTTTAAACTAAATAAATAAATAACCATTACAGTAGGCCTTCATGGATAACCAAAAGTTATAGGCCTAATAGGTTTTGATACCATACTGTTTAATTCATAGAGAAATAACCAGGGAAGAGTGGAAACACAATGTTAAATAGCGGGAACCGTAAATTTAGTTTAGAAGTTCGGAAGATTGATTCACAGAAAGCAGCACCAACATCTTTAGTGTCGCGATCTATGAATGACTCTTCCAACTATCAAGTAACAACTAGTGCAACCTAGTGACTACTGCTTGGACTATCTAGGCTTTTCGTGACGCCAGTGGGGGGATTTCCGTTTTAATTTATGGTTATGTTCATGTAATTAAAAGAAATGTTAAAAGTGTGTGAAGAGAGTATCCACCCACACTTTTATTATTTCTTTCAACGACTTCTGGAACTTTGGAGACCTATTGGGACATAAATGTTCATCAATATCCGATATTGCAAACACCACCACTAGGCCCAGGCCAAGGCCTGCTTGCTGGAGCCAGTTCTTTTATCAGTACACACACGTTTTATTCTGAACTAACGAGTATTTACGAATGCACTAGGCGCTGCAAGAGTGGTTTTATAAACTCTCAAACAACTCAAAACTTTGATTTTGGCACTAAAAAACCGAGAAACAACACAAATAGCAAAGACTGACAGCAGGCGGGAATTGAACCGAAAAAAGAAATGCCTATCACTGCCTTCTCGGCGCTCGCGGTAAACATCACCGTTACCATGGTTACAGTCTTCGATGGTGCTGCTTTCTGTGAATGAATCTTCCGAACTTCTTGGTAAACACTGTAGCTCGATGGTTCCCGCTCGGCTATGCTTGTTACCACCCCGTGGTTTAATTGACCAAATTGATCACAATGTTTACAACAATGCTAATCTTACTGATAAGATAACCATTGGTCCATTAGTTTTGTATGATAGTCATACCTAGGGGAGAGGGGGGGACATTGGTACAGGGGGCACATTGGTACAGTTTGAATTTTGCCACCCATGTTTAATTTTCAGCAGTGTATTATGAGTGATCTAGATGGCAGTGAGGAACTCTACCAGCTCTGAAAATCTGAGCCATTTCCATTGATAAATGGCTAAGTTATGATATAAATTGTATTTAGTGATGTGGAAAGTAAATAGTTGTGATAAACTTTGTAATGGTTGATTATAATGTTATTGTAGGTAATTCAAGCTATTTTTTTTATGGGATGACCGCAATTTATCTGATTATTTTTAAGCACATTGCTATGACTGTACACCTAACCTCAAATTTTTGGAATTTATTTTCTAAAACAATACCAGATGGGACACATTGGTACACTAGGAAAACGCTTAAGTCCCGCCGCGTTGTTGGATGAGCGTAATTGGTGCATTGAGCTGCCATGTGATATGCGGATTTTCTGTTGTTCTGTGAAAAATAATTACTAAGTTGAAGATTTTTTAAAAATTAAATTAAATTAAATAAAAAATAAACTTAAATTCTAAATTTTTTAATTAATCGTACTAATTTCAAAAAAATAAAAAATCGAAAAATTGCGATTTTTATAAGAAATAATTATTCGATTGCGCTCAAATTTCACACGAATATATAAATTCATAAAATTAAGGTTCTGTGAACAAATCATTACAATAGGATAAAGCATTAGGTGTTATAAGTCAAAGAATTGTTTTAAAAATGAAAAAAAAAACCGTAAAATTTCGATTTTCACGAGAAATAGTTTTTCGATTGCGCTCAAATTTCACACGAATACCTAAATTCATAAAATTAAGGTTCTGTGAAAAAATCATTAAAATCGGATAAAGCATGTAGGTGTTATAAGCTGAAGAATTTTTTTTAAATAAAAAAAATCGTAAAATTGCAATTTTAATGAGAAATAATTTTCCGATTGCGCTCAAAAACGTGGCAGTTCTAAGTTCAGAGATTTCAAAGGTCTCCATAAAATTTCATCGTAATTGGAGTATCGGTTTAGCCGGAATCGTGTTAACAAACACACAATAATACAAACAGAAAAAAAAGAAAGAAAAACATTCCGGATTTTTTTCTCCAGTGTAGTGAAATGGAATCTTCGCTTCGCTCGCTACGCTCATCCAATAACAGGCCCTATGCACCAGCTAGTGTTAATAAAAAAATCTATCTGTAGACCTAATGTTGCAGTCTATCTTAGGCCTAGATTAGTATTTAGTATATATACATAGTAAAATAGCATTCTAGTGTAGTATATAAGCTGTCTGTCTATTGTAGGCAAACCTTGATCTAGATATTTTCCCACAATAACGTAGTTTAACGTTAAGCTAATTTTAAGCACACACCTAATACTAGGGTCTATGTGGACAAGTTTATTAGCTCATGTATGTAAACCACTATTGACATACATAAAATAAACACCCTATGTAGGCCTAAACTTGTAAATACTGACCAGTAAACATGTGTGTACCAATGTGCCCCATACTAGTACCAATGTGCCCCGCCTATGGGGTACATTGGTACATTTGTAATAATTTTCTATATGTGGATTATTTATTAGTAGTGGTCACAAATGTGAAAGATGTAGTACACATATCATAGATTAAGGGTTGTATTTTACTATGACAAGTCTCATTCCCAAATTTGCACATGTATATGTAAAAAAATTGAAACGTTCTGAACTGTACCAATGTCCCCCCCCTCTCCCCTACATATTATGTTGTCACATTTGTAACTTTAAATACAAATTACAAATGAATATTGTAATTGTAAATGTATTGTAGTACTAGTACTGATTAGTATGCTGGACCCTTCCTTGTGGTCAATTTGGCTAGCTGTCATTAAAAATTTAAATTAGGCCTAATAGTTTTGAACAAATTACATACTGTAGTTTTAAACTTGTAGACAAGGTACCGTATTTACTCGATTGTAGGTCGCATCCCAGTTTTCAGATGTCTAAAATTGAAAAGCTGGTTTGCATGAGAATGTCTGTTGCACCATTGTAGTTTGGGATTGTAGGAATGGGTAGACAAATACCCCAAAATTCTTCTTTAAGAGGGAATAGGACACATTTGGCAGTTTGCAAATAGCTGTTCACTCGGCCAAGAAGCATCCGACGTATATGAAACTTTGCAAAGTTGACAATAAAGCATACATGGAGAGCCCTACAGTCATAGATTTTCAACATTTTGTCTTCATCAGCCAGAAAAATTTCACAAACATAGTCAATTTTGGACTTTTTAACAAAATCAAAATTCATGAAAACTATTTATTTTTTATAAATTTTTTTAAATTTTTTTTTAAAATGTGTTACGGTAGAGCCCTATATTTCCACTTTCGTAAGATGTGTTCAAAATTTCAAACATCTGTGGTGTCAGTCAGCCGAGCGAACAACAATTTGCCTAAAACGCATGTCCTACTCTCTTAAAAAAGTTCAAATAACGATTGATTTAAAAAATAACAGGTAAGTAACCCTTCAACATAGCTTGTACCCAAAGAAGTCCTATGATGCTGCCAAAATATTACACAGTTGGAAAGCTTGTGCAGTGGTATGTAATTTTTTACAATTTGGAATTGCGTCGCGCTTGGGCATTCCTCAATATTTTTTGTATGCACCCCAGTTTTATGTCTTTCAATTTTCAATTCTATGTGCAGCCTACAATCGAGAAAATACGGTGTAGGCTATTTTACTAGATTCTGAAAAAACTTAAAAGTTGATTTGCAATTTGCATGAGAAATATTTCTTTAATTTTACCTCAAAATGTCTTCTTCTTCTTTGCACATGCCCCCAATCGGCCTACTCGGCCATCGTGTGTTGTTGTGTTATCCAATAGAGACAGGATTCCCTTTGTACATGTGTCATGTGAATAAGATAAAATTATTCAATATTCAAACTTTTCTAGTTTCATTATTCAAAGTGAAAAATCACTATTTGCACAGCCTTAGCTTACACGTATGTAGGCTCCCTAGTTGTTAGTAGAGCTGGTAGTGCGGCGGCGAGTTGGGATGAAACTTCATCACAATCTTTGTCATTGGTTTTCCCCCAAAATTTTTATGAGTTGATCGTATTAATAGTTAATACCAAAGCTTCAAGTTTTATTGAAATAGTATTTGATAGGATTACTCATAAAAAATAAGAGAATAATAATTAATTATAGTTTAATCTCTTAGTAAACAGTTGAGTATGATACAGTACAGTAGTCCCTGCTTGTTTCATATTTTTATACCCATTTATGTTTCAATTTGGGTTAGGGATGACTTCGGGTACCCGGAAACCGGTTTGGAACCGGTTCCATTATGATCCGGTTCCCCTTTTTCGGAACCGGTTCTATTTTTAACCTAAAAGTTGCCAAGGGCCTAGGCACAGACGAGAATAAATGAGCCAGAAACACCTGTGGTTGCAAAATTCTTAGGCCTAGGCCCTATGAATGTTGCGTCACAATTTTGACCTAGGCTTAGCCTGGGCCCGTGTGTTGTGTTATAATAACAGAACTTGTTAATAACATTTTAATCATATACTAATTCTATTTTTCACGTTTAAGATCACATAATCCAAACTTTATGAACGAAAACGAAAGCAAACAATCTTGTAGGCCATTGTTTGTTCAACTGTTCTCACTAAGCAGTTCCTACAATGTCAGGGACACGGCTCCGCCCCCTATCAAAATTCAAATCGATTATCGCCCCGACCATGTTTTCAATCGAAATTCGCCCGCGCGATTCAAATTTACGAAAATTGAGAAAGAAAAATATGTGTAGGAACCGGTTTCGAACCGGATCCGGCGAGGGTGGATCCGGTTCCGGATTTTTCGACCCGAAGTCATCCCTAATTTGGGTACAAGTCTTGGGCAAGAGAGTGTTGTATATTCTAGGCCTACTAGCTTATTAATTTAAAGTGTTGGTTCCATGTGGTATCAACTATTCTATTAGCCTATGTAACTGAAGATGGTTGCATATTTTTTAGTTTGGCCTGGACTGGTGATGGAAAACACTGAGCGTTTGCCTGCACACATGGACAACAGAAGCGTTTGGCATAAAATAGACTACATTCGGATGACTGGCAGACAGCTTTTCCACATGCAGAGCAATCCGATCCCAGTAACAGAAACTGGTTCTTATGAAGAGGCGAGAAAGGATCCTTCATCATGTAGCACTCCTCCTTGAAGATAACTTTCTTTGAGAAAGGTGGGCGTTTGCCTTTGTAGTCGTATCGCTCTTCTAGCCCGCATAGGTGACAGGTGAAGGTGCCTCCCTCGTCAACTTTGTCTGGTTTCGTTTTGTCATTTTCCATTCTTGCTGAAACATATACAGACGGAGGTGAATCATCATTGGAGAAGATTATATTAGTCCTAGGATTGATTTACGTAATTCAGCTTCAAGTAAGATCACATTTTTTTACAAGGCTACTGTAATTGGAGATGTTTGATTATTAATTTTAATTTTAATTTTAATTTTATAACTTTACTAGGTACGTATCTGTAAACTTTCAATATTATCAATTGAAGTATTTGGATGTTCATTCTTCAATGTTTAAGTGTATTGGGTGGGATGTTCAAAACTTACATGTAAGTTATATCCCTTAAAATTAGAAATAAATATTTGTTATTAAACAGCTAACAATCATTATTTAGGCTATTTTTATTTAAATTCTACCAAATGCTGTAAGTTGCCACCTGCCAGACACACCGATTTCAGGTGTTTCAGGCGTCCTGATTGGTTTTGTATTGGGCCATGTGCTGTCTGGATTTTTTTCTAAATAGCCCTATACGCGTTTCCAAGCAAAGGGGTTGCTACCTGGTGGCGAATAATGCAACTGACCGATCGGTGATAGGCGGAGGGCGCGCCATGTGCTTACTTGAAGAAAAACAGGTCATTCTGTGTTTGTCCCTTATAAATATGTACAATCACAGGTACATTGTCGTTGCTCTCCCAAAATGTTGTTTATACTTAATTGATGATTATCAAAAGCATGGGGGTGCACCAAAATGATAAAATCGCTCCCCAATATGCGGGAATTGAGACCATGTCCACCAGAATAATATTACTATATTCAGACCTGCGCCCCATGCACCCATGAGACACCGAGAATGGCATTTGTAGGCCCCTATCCATATTACAATTCTCGAATTATAATATCATAATAAATCCTTATTTATTTTATTTATTATTATTATTATTAATATACAATTTTTAAGCATAAGCCCTCTTTGAGGCCATTATTAGTCAATGATACCGGTAGCAGTATATATAGATAGTCTTATGTCTCGGTAGCTCAATTGGCAGAGCTATGGCGCGTTAAGCCAGAGGTTCTGGGTTCGATCCCCAGTCGGGGCATATACATTTATTACAACTGCTATCATAGACTTATTATTATTATTATTATTATTATTATTATTACAAATTTCAGGCTTCAGCCCGGTAAATATTAGCCATTAATGTCGGGACATGATCCCGCGTCGATTCTGCTGTTTATTGCGTTAAAGATAAATGCAAATAAAGCAACAAGTAAGTAAAGCAGAATTCGCGCGGCGACATGTGCAGACCAGTTAATTGTATTATTATTATTATTATTATTATTATTATAAAATTAGTACACTGGAAATTAAAAGCAGTAGGCCTAAGCAAAACTAGTGACAAAGATGCAAAAACACCTCATACAGACACACTGTCAACCCGTAACGGTGCTAGAGAGCAACGATCCTTTGACCACCAAGAAAGTCACATGCCCGCGGGCTTGCGTCAAAACAATCCATTGTAGAGGAAGTGGGCATCACCCATGGATGGCGGAATTCTATTTTTTGTGGGTCTTCTTGAAGATAATACATAGTTACTTCGTTTTGTGTAACAATATGCAAAAAAAAAAGGAGTTCATCAAGTTATTTGACAACTTGTTTTATTTTTTGAAGATGTATTACGTAAAGTAAAACAATCTAGATACAGTACTTACTTATTTAATAGCAGTTTTGAAGAGCATTAATAATCATTATCTGTCTGATTTGGTGGCTCTGCTCTAGTATGAGGATGACAGCTGCGATCCCTCGACCAATTTTTTTTTCCTTTACCGAAAACCGTTTTAAGGAAGTGTCCGATCCAAAATTTTGAATAACGGTTTTTAGTTCAGGGCAGTTTCGGATCACAAAGACACTGAATTGACAAAATTGCAAAATAAAGGAATCAATTTTCACTTTAAAATTAAAAAGTTCAATTCATACCCTTTTTGGCGGGTAACGTATTACAGGTATTGACAATTATGAAGGGATAGTAGGCTTACAAGATGATGCATGTGCCATCTTGTATGGCACACAAACCCCTATTTAAAACAAAAGTAGTTTCCTGGGAAGAGTTCAAGAGCTGTGCAAACTGCAAATAATACAAATGTTGACAACTTGGCACTGACCTTTGTAAATTATATTTTAACTGAATAGTGAGTAGGATCGACGTTTAATAAATAAATATCCCATAATTATAGGGTTGCCATTTGCCTGTAATTAATTATTGATAATTTTACTTATAAACACTTTACTTAAAACATTAACGGTTTAACCATTATTTTTACGGGGGTGGAACCAAACCAAAATAATTGTTCTGAACTGAAATAAAAATAATGTTTGTTCGATGCTCTAATGTTGAGGTACTTTTGCTTATCAAAATTTTCTCAATGTGTGCCTACATGATAGGGGGATGTGTGGTATTCTCTTCAGGCCAACAGTGTATGGTGTGTCAAAGAGTGATGGTGTGCTACCAATGACCAATCAGAATCAGAAATTGATATTTGAAAGAGGACCAATTGTTATCCACAGCCCATGATTTACCAGTGGCTGATGTCATCAGCGTCAACATGGCCAGCTTTGATCAATAGGTAGGTCTTGTACTGGGATTGACCGTTCTAGTAAAGACATTATTAATATTATTACGTTGTTATTATTATTATGGTATGCAAACTTCAAGTGAAAATAACACCCGTCATGTTAGCTGTGGCAGTGTGCTGCATGGTCTTAAACTAGGGGACTTGCACTGAACCAGTGGCGGCTTGAAGGTTCCAATATGACCGGTGCCAGATATTTTCCACCCACCACCCCAGGTGCGTAGGGGGAACAAGCACGAGGGGTTTGGGGGGGCTCCCCCCAACTACAGCGCCGCAGGTGAAAATTTTGAAAATCATTTTTTTAGAGTGGTTTTGGTGCATTCTAAGAAAAATAAGGGGGTTGAATGCAATACCAAATTAATGTCTTTTTTGTACAGTAAAAACTATAAAACTATAAAAACAAATAATTGGAGTAGTGACAAGATGGCCCATGTTGCAACTATTGAATATGCATATCATTACGTTCGCAATCACGTCCAACAATAATGGGAAATTGTTGAAATTGTTGGTCATTACTCTTCTGAAGTGGGGATGGGGAATTCCCTCATTCCTACGTGCCAGCTGCACCACCCAGTGGCATAGGCGCCCGCATGAATTTTGGCAGGGAGGGGCAAAAATTTTAACTTGCATTTTCGTTGGGCAAACCCAAGGGGTTTGGGGGGCGGAGCCCCCCAACAATAGCGCTGCAGGCAAAAATTTTGAAAATCAGGTTTTTAGAATGTGTTTGGTGGGTTTTAGAAAAAAGTAGTGGGATGAATTCAAATAAACCAAAAAGTTATTTCTAATTTTTGTGCGTCACATCAAAGCTCAGAAACTTCCCAACATTATTGAACCTTTTTTTTGTTCATGCACAGGCTTCAGATTCCCAACATTTAGTTTCGACAAGCTTTTTTGTGACATCGAATCGCGTTTTATGGAGACTTTCCCCACACTACATTTTCACATCTTTCTTGCAAAGCACTTTAAATTGACAGTCATGCGAAACTCGCGTTATTCCATGGAGTACCTATTCTTTTCAAAACTCAAGACAAACTATTGCAGGTAAAATACACAATCTGTTACTTATTTTGCAGAAAATTGGCAACCATTAAATTTAACAAACGTTTAACAGTAAAGAAATCTACTTTCCATGCACATTTTAAATGCTAAAAGATTAATCATAAATCCACACATCAAATGAGGGCAAATTAGCACTTCTGCTTGCTCGGGGCCAGGGGGGCAACTGCCACCCTTGGCCCCCTTCTGCGAGCGCCCATGCCCATTGGTGAAAAACAACTTTGGAGGGGCGAACAATAAACGGGGGGAAAATTTTGCACTTCAAGGTCATGTTCTGCGGCAATCTGCGCGTTTTAGAGCAGCAGAATGAAAGCTAATCAATGTCTTTCTATCATTAAAAACCCTACTTTTTCCACCAATTAGTAATAAAAATGCACTTAAAATATACCCACACCATATTTAGAACTTTTTAAGTTCTTCTAATTCTGCCTTTAAGTTAGGGCACTCCGCTCTATGATTCTCAATGTTGTTCTATTTTTTATTTTAGGTTTCATAACCCTCCGTGCCTTTGTTTTGTTCGCTGAAGAAAAACAATAAATCACATAAAGAGTATATACTCTTTATATACTTGCCCAGAGAACTAGATAGAAGATAGACGCAGCACAACTGCGCAACCCCCGATACGCCACCAGGCCACCTAACAGTTGACCACTCAGTCAGCTGCATTGGCAAACTAGATACAAAACAACGAAAGCAAACATCACTGTCTCATAGTGCGGTGTCTTTGTGTCATTAGAATTAACTCGTAGACGATAAGAACTTACAGGGCTTACAAAACACAATGCTGCTTTTGCACAACACATCATTTTTATACTAACAATATTTTTATGAGGGTGGGTTCACGAGCTACGCTGGCCCACCCACCCACCCTTGGTAGGTACCGGTCAGGGTATAGGTCAAGCCGCCACTGCACTGAACTGCATGTAAGGTGGGCTCAGCACTTATGGAAAAGTTCAAGCTTTACGTTTGCAAAAATTGTTGTAATACATAGGGTTTCACTGCATTCTTGGTTCTAGGTTTAAAAAAGGAAATTATTTGTAGAATTAATGTTGATGCGTTTAGTCTGCAAGTAGGCCTACAGTTTACATTCCAGTAAACAAATATTTTTAGTTGGGTTGTAGGCCTACACATACCAGTTGCAAAACCGTGTTTTCTGCGTAGACAAGCTAAGTAGCTACTGTACCCGTCTTGACGCTGAAAATACCTTGGGAGTGAATATCTTGTGGCTGAATGAGTCCACTCCAAATATTTATTTACCTCGTGTTTTTTTTAATATCCGACGAATTACTCACATTGCCAAGATAAGAACTTAAGAAATTTACTCACATGAATGTAGGCAGATCCAGAAAAATTTGTGCTTGTAATTTGGTTCAACATTAAATTGACACTAAATCAGAAAATCTTTTTTTGACTTTTGGAACAGGGGTTGGGGGGTATCCTGTTCTTTCAAAGGGGGGCACGCTTAAAAAAATTTAAGAACTGCTGGTCTAAAAAACAAACTGCTAAGGGTGCTTATGTTTGTTTACCTCAACTGGGTAACTTGATCAGTAAAATTTCTTACGAAAACGTGACCCGAGTACATCACTTGTGTCTGAATACTTATCTGATCCTTCTTGGATCAGCGATCCGCTAGGAGTAGTGTGCATGTTGTGTTGTGAAATAAGTGTTTTTTTGTTGTGACAGTAACTAAAAGTGAAATTGAATTATTTCAAGTTTATGACTGTGGATATTTAATTTATGGAATCTAGTAAACTTAACAAGCATTGGCAATATATTTGGTAATTCAACATCTTGTAAGATGCTTTTCTATTAAAATAGCGATATTGTTTTAAACTGTATTGGTGGGCCTCAGGGTGTGCGCTGATAAAGTTGAAATCATTGATATAACTGAGGGCAATATATTTAGTTAATTCGTATTTTAAGATATAGGCCTACATAACCTTACATTATAACTGCTATCCCCAACAAGGAATCGGAACATCTTCCACATAGTTTTGTAGGGCCTATGTTAATACTCAATGAGAGATGAGACCTGTTTTATTACTTGCTGATAATGAACATTAAATTTACAAGTTGTCAATGTTGTCAAAAAATTACGCGTTCGGCGTTTGTAAACCTCGGTGTGATCCGACTGATCTATTACATGTCGAACCAGTTAAGAAGTGATCTGTTCACTCTGATAAGATCAGGTTAACATAAGTACTCCCAAGTACGGTATCGGGTACAGTAGAAAAAATTCTTGCTAGAGGAAGGACTACATTGGCCCTTCTTTTAAAATGTAGGCTATGCTAGCACTAGCACACTGTGCTACTGACCCAATACCAATAGGCTACCTACTTTAAATCTACTGTTGGGTTGGGCTATATTTTATCAGTGAATTTTAAGTTCATTTCAGAATTTTCTTAAACTTCTGCTGGAACCGAGAAACAAACCTGTGACTTTGTCCACTAGAAGCACAGACAGCTCGACCAACGAGCCATACAAAACCAGATATTTTACTTTTCAAGTAGTTATGTACAAGCTAGACCATAGATAATATTATATTGATGTATGCCTAGGGCATGAAACATAAGCCTGTGCTAGGCCTATTTGCCTACTACCAGTAGGCCTATTAATGATCCTACTTGAATATGGATAATATATAAATGCCAATCTTACTTTGAATAATGAATATTTGGATGGCCACAAACAAGTAGGCCTAGGTGGTAGACCATGCAAAGTCTATTGTTTTGTAGAGTCTTTTCCTGCAATAATTCTTTCTTTTGGAGCTTCTTGCGGCCACCATCTAGGTTTCGTGGCCTGTGCAGTCACGTCTAATACTTGAAGAGAAGGTGCTTCCAAAGCTTCTGTAATTCTCAGCAGTGCAAGTCCTATATTGTTCTCGGCACCCCGAAGTTTACCTATATCTTTACCACAGCTGTTACCAGGTTTTATAGGAGCATCTGGCACAAACGCTACGGTTGGCCGTGTATCAAATTCTATAGGCATCAGGCGCTTCCGTACAACCCCAGTATGATGTGTCCGAGCTGTTAATTCCTGGCCAATGTAGCACCCTTTGTGAAAACTAACTCCATGCAAATAATCACAGTTGGCTTCAAGAGGAAAACATTTCCCTGGTGGTATATCATCAACACCTTCTCCTACTCCCAGCCTGTAACGAACAGTCTTGTAGCTTGTGTCTCCATCAGCCAACGGGATGGCTCCAACTTCCTCAGCCGCAATTTTTACAATGTCTGTTGTGTTTGGTGCAATGATACGAATACCTAGTGCAGCTAATCGCGGATCACGACAAACTATAAAATTATGTTTTTTACCAAAACTTGTGCAGAGTTCAATAAGAGCGTTGTTTCGAATAGTATGAATTCCATCTAAAGTATTGCAAGGAACTATAGTTCCTGAACGAGACTTGCTTTCTTCTACAGATGTGCTACTATCAGTGTCGATGGCAACTGGATCAAAAACCACCCATACATTGATATCTGCTAAACTGTCGATTGTAACCTTGCGCCGGATGCGAAACATAGTTAAATGCTTTTGTAAAGGTCCTTGAGCTGCTGTATCACATTCTATTAGAAAAGCATTATTTTCAGATGCCCTGTAAATGATTGCATCGTACATAACTCGGCCCTTGGTATTGAGAAACATTGTGTACATACTGCATGCTCCACCATCCAAGTGTTGCATATCGTTTGTTATGAGTCCTTGCATGAAAACTGATGATTCATCTCCAGACACCTTCAAAATACAACGAGACTTCAAACATTCTATGGTCAACATCCGTCTTGTGACAGCTCTCAGCGACATGTAATTAGGCCTACATGCTCGTAACACCCTCAAAGGATTAACAACGAATCTAGTAAGAAACATCCTTATTTTTGATGTGTCAAAGTAAACAGTAGGACGTAATACGTATCCAATTACTTCCTCTTGACTGTAATGCCTGTCAGAAAAAAGAACAGCCTATAGATAGCGATTTCCTAGGCCTAGTGCATAGGATCTTTGGGCAAGAGGGCCTAGGCCTACATAACCTCATTCATTACATAGCAACGTAAAGTTGGTCTTTTCAAGTTGGGCCTTGAATATGACATTATTTAGGACTACACCTAGGTCCGATCCCTACTAACAAAAATTCATAACCTACCTGGCCTTTTATATCACTATTGGCCTCAAAAATAATAATATTAGGCTAATGATATTTTGTTTTGCCGTTGTTTCGTTTGTAATTGTAAATTTTATTCAAGTTGGTGTCCCTGTCAGTAGCGATAGGAAACTAGCACCGGCACTGGAAGAAATCTCCATAAACAAGGGGCGCGGCAAAAACGTCGCCAACAATCTTTCTAGCAATGTGGAGGGGAATATTGTTATTAATAATAAAATAATTATAAAATAGCTTCATTTTTATTGGCACACGCAAGTTACTAATTTGTAGCAATAAATTGACAGGAATAACTTCATTCAAAACTTCAAACTAAAATTGCAAATTATTTCTATCAATTTTTTACTTTGAATAGGCCTCATTTAGATGATTTACACAGTAGTAATAATTAATATTAATCAATTTTGAAATCAAGTAAAAGAAATAGCTGATAATTAACTTCAATAATGTCTTCAGTCACTTGCGCCTCACACACAATATTTTATATTTAGACTATACACTCACTCACACAATCATACATTCAAACATACATACACATACAACACCAACAAATATATTCATGTTTATGGAATTTTTTAGTCATCTTTGTTTAACTAATTTAAAATTGTATTGTATTGTGATGGTTAGGGAAATCGCACTTGGTGCACATGATAAGTTCACGATCACCAAACTATGCAGGCCAATCAATTTCATTTAAACTTACAAAGTAAGACTGATAACCAAAAATCAATTTTTATAAATGGAATTTAAATTGTATAATAGCCTACCAAACAGAATCAAAGAAAGTAGATTCAATAAAGAACTGAATGTATTGATTTTTCAAAATATGCATTTCCATATGTACCAATGGGACTGAAATTGTTATGTTGTAATTATGGTTGGAATAGTTTTATTATGTAGTATACTGACTCTGTTTTCTACTTATGTGAAGTGTGTTACGGTATATGATTTGTATTTGTATTTTATATTGTATGTTATGATTGTAACATGTTACGAACTAGCGAAAGTTAAATAAATAAATCATACTTCTACTAAAACATTGTCATGTTGCAATGTGGCCATAAATAAATAAATAAGATTTGATGTAGAAACACATCCCATGTGTCCCAATGGATTCCATCTCAATCCAGCTGTCTGGTAGACTACGGTAGTAGTACATTTTCAGATACGAATCAATGGGTAGTAAAATAATTTATAATTATATAAATGTATTTAAATAGGTATGTAGGTATGGTAGGTAGACAGTGGAGGACAGTTTTCATAGCTTATAATCAACACTTGCTGACATTTTTTCTCACTATTTAGGTTCCACAAGGTATGAACTTCTTAAGATTGAACAATGAGACCACAAAACAATGTACTTGAATGTCTGGGCTTGAAAACGTGCTATGCAACTTGTAGTACTCATATCACTGGTGGGTACTCCACTCTCCACACTTGCCCACAGCTGGTTTGCCTGCAATTATGTTTTGTCAATTACAAACTAAACGGCATTTTTAATTGAACTTTGTCAATAGCTTCCCATCGGCCGAGGGAACTGTACACTTTGTTGTAGGAAGCCTATTGATTGCATTGTGTATTGTATTGTTTCTTCTCCCTGCTAATGACCAATTAGTCTGTGGCATTTATGTCTTTGAACAAACATAATATTGTGACTCGTGGGAACCTAAGGGGGGGGGGGGGGAGCTTGCAGATTTTTTTGAATAAATACTGTTTGTTTGTGTTTGTATAAAAAGAAAAACAGTTGGCAGTCGAAACTCGGAAATACATTGTTCACTTCATGGGTCTGGTCCCTCCCCCACACCCCCTAGGCTAGAGTGGCACATTAGACCCCTAACTGTTGACAAGCCCTCAAACCTACAAATAACCGTCTCACCCTTGACTATTGACAGACAATTGTGTTAGGGACACGAGCCTTCACTGTTTCCCATTCACGATTGTAACTGTATAAAATAATAATAATAAACTTATTATTTGTAATATAAAGACATAATATAGGTATTCATTAAAATTTCGTAATGCTTCAGATGTCCTAAATTCCATTTCTGAAAAGTTGGCAATCCATTATGCTTTTCTTAACAGCAGTTGTCAAACAAGGGGCATTATTTTCTACTATAGGTATCGATTTTTAAATACACAACTAGGAACTACAGTAAAATAAACTTTCAATACCAAACGATACCAAACCAAACCAAGGAAGAAATTTTGAGTTTTAGGTTATATCTCAACAAAAATTGACGGAACGAGTTGACTGGAATGCACTGTGCAGTAAAATAAATTAAAAAACGTTATTTTTCTATGAATACAAAATAGTCTAAAAATACTGAATATATTCTTATCAAGCCTATATTTTCGATTTATTTATTTTTCACACGGTTAATTTGCAACTTTGATAATATGACCTGGCAAACGTCACGGTAAATTGATCAGCTGTCGTGAAAGGCTACAAAATCTTTCGCCCTTCATTCCATTAATTATCTTTTTTAAGTTGGGAACCCGCAGAAGCGTCGAGATATCGAATCGATCACATGATATATTTCAGCCAATCACAGCCAAGGACACCAGGGACGCCGCGCCAGGCACACATTCTCAAATTTACGGCTCTCGATTTATCTGTTTTAAATACATATTTATTTTGTGTATCGATCCTAAAAACTGCTTTAAAGTGAATCATAACATATTAACAATACAATTGAAGGGATTTTTGTAGTGAATTATCAGTGACTACCTTAAAAATCGACAAGATCAAATTGGGAATTTGGGAAAATCCAAGGTAGGCCCGTTTTTCGAACTATTTTTTTATACGTTAGTACAGAACTATTTAATTTTATTTTCGTGTAAATCACAATTCTTAGACCTAATATTGATATATAAATAAAGTTGGTTATTTTTGTCGTCTCAGTTTTTTGTATTTATATTTTAATTCAGGCTTAAAATTCGTTAAAAAATTCGTTTATTTAATCGATCTGTTTGAAAATCGATAGACCGATAGTCGATAAGTCGAATCGCTGTCCGCCATTTTCATTCCAGCCACCGATATAATCTCAACCGCCAAATCTCGTCAAATCTGCAGCTCCACATATTTCTGTTCAAAACAAGTATTTATAGCGAGCCCCAGCTTCCAAAACTCGTTCAAAATTATTAAATATGTGTTAGTGTATAAAGTGAATAACTTTTCTCTGGAAATTATCAGCTATTAACTTATTAAATTGTGAAACAAAACTTCGCAAGTTCGATTCCTGAGTAATCCAAGGTAGGTCCGTTTTTCGAACCTTTTTATAGACGTTAAATTGTCAAAATTTCATAGTGCAGAACTATTTTTCGTGAAAATTACATTACCTACCATTGATAGGCCTATCTAAATAAAGTTGGTTATTTTTGTCGTCTCAGTTTTTCGTATGTTTATTTGCATTTAGGCTTACAATTCGATAAAAAAGTCGTTTGTTTAATCGATGGGTTTGAAAATCGATAGGTCGAATCGCCGTCCGCCATTTGCATTCCAACCACCGTAATAATCTTAGCTGTCAAATCTCGTCAAATATGCAGCACTACATATTTCTGTTCAAAACACGTATTTGTAGCGAGCCCCAGCTCCCAAAACTCGTAAAAATTATTAAATCAGTGTTTAAGTGAATATTGTTGTGTGGAAATTAGCATCTATTAACTTATTATATTGTGAAGCAATACTTCTCAAGTTCGATTCCGGGCACCGATTCACAGCACGAGAAAATATACGTAAATTGGAACAATTTTTATAGTAGATGTCATTATGAAGCCCAGCCCTTGCCTTTCACAATGAGAGTTTCAATCGTATTAAAGCACAACAGTTTTTAGTTTAAGTTTAAGATATAATGTATTAGCCTTTATTATTTTATCAAAATTTCAAAAAAAAGTTTTGAACGCACCTGCCAAATAATCCGCGAATTCCCTGGCCCTAGCGCAGCCTGATTACTTTTTGTTGACAGCTGTTGTAAAACACCCTATTTTTCTATCTCATTAGTTGTTTTGTCTTCGTAATCGTGTTCCGAGTGTTTACTCTTTGTTTTAACTTCGCCAAACGGAACATTTCAAATCTCACAATTACGCCACTATCTCGTCTTGCTTTTTTAACCTCAAAATTGGACCACTGTCAAATCCGCTGTCAATAACTTGGAACTCCATTTATTTAAACTAAATCGATATTTAATTAGTGACTCAGCTTTAAGAAGTGATTAACAGTGTTTCCTAGCGTTAAAGTGAACTATTTTTTATCAATGAATGAACAGTTGCCTAGCCAAGAGATAGTTAAATTAGGCCCTAGGCCTACCTTTAGTCCTGCGTAAGAATTATTAATTCTTGATTCGACTACTAGCTAGGTCTAGTCGTGGGTAGGAGGTCTTCACAACAAGCGCTAAGTATTAAAAAGTTTCGTGTAATTTATTTACTTCCGGTGACAAATAAGGTAAAATTATTAATGTTGTGAGGTTATTTTCGGGGAGGGGAATGTCTAAAGACCTGGGCTATGGACTAGACCATAACGCGTTTCCAAGCAAAGATAGATGGCAGCACTAAAACGCAACATGTCGGACCGATCGGTGATAGAGGCGAGCTGCTTACGGCGGGCGCTGTATATTCAGTTAGGTTCAACTTGATTTTTCTTACAGTTCTGATCATTTGCGAAAACATTGTTGAAATGTCATATCTTCCGCGTATTTTATTAGTAAAATTCGTAAGTTTTGGGGATCGGCTTTATTAAAAACGGGAATTAAATGGCGTTTTAAATTACAACAAATAATAGAGATTATTTGATGATAGCTCGAAAAGATCAAACCACACCGTTGAACTATTAAATACAGAAACAAGTGTATCAAATAATGTTGAATGATGATGATCGATGATATTTTGCCAAGAAAATGTTGCCCACCATTACTTGATATCTAAAAATCAAAAGAGCTTCTAGCAAATTATAGCCCTACACTGTTTTGCACGTTTTCTACATCGTTTTACAATGTAAACGCAATCGTAGTAGGCCTATATATATTTATCTACTACACACGAAGGACTACTGTTTTTTTTAAATATACATTTTATTAAAAGTAGGCCTATTGAATAGCTGATGGCCAATTTTTATTATTGTTTTGTATGTCAATAATGGCATGACGCGTCATTCTGCAGACAGCTTTAAAATCTTGTAGGTTAGTATATCATTATACTTATTCTATTGTAATAATATAAATCGTATTTATTATGATATTATGTAACAAATGAACAATGACGGTAAACGGTATATGTAGGCCTACATTAATTATGTAAAGTAGAAAAGGAGTTGGGATTAGTGCATAAGCCCTAATACAATTATTATTATTTTTGTTGGGTATTGTTTTGTTATTATTATGACTATTTATATTAAATTATCATAATAAAACTTAAGAAGTATATCTCAATTAAAAGTGCCATAAGAAGCGAGCGATACTGTATGTGTGTGTTTACTATGAGTTGTGAACATTCTTGACGGTTTGAATTTGATTTAGTATTTATCGTACCCTGTTAGCCTATATTTAGTATCCTATAAATACCAATGATCTTTTGGATGAGCGTAACGAGCGAAGCGAAAACTTCAATTTCACTGACCCCTCAAAAAATTTAGCTCCAATGTTTTTTTTTTTTTTTTTTTTTTTTTTTTGTTTGTTTGTTTTTTTTGTCTGTTTGTTCGCACGATTCCGGGCAAACGGCATAAGCGATCTTGATGAAAATTTGACAGGGCCTTCGAAATCTCTGAACTTAGACGTGCCACGTTTTTTGGGTACAATCGAAGAAATATTTCTCATGAATATCGCACTTTTACGATTTTTTCGATTTTTAGTGCGATATTTTCGTGACATTTGGGCCGATTCTGACCAAACGGGTGGGGCTACAAAGTTCATATTTTACATGGACATTAAGGTTATGGTGATGTAGTACCTTGTGAAAAAAAAAGTTGAAAAAGGTAACCAGAACCCATAAAATAAACGTACTTTTACGATTTTTTTCGATTTTTAGTGCGATATTTTCGTGACATTTGGGCCGATTCTGACCAAACGGGTGGGGCAACAACGTTCATATTTCACATAAACATTAAGGTTATGGTGATGTAGTACCTTTTGAAAGAATAAGTTGAAAAAGTTAGCCAGAATCCATAGAAATAAAGGTTTTAAAATGAGTTTTTTGAGGTTTAAAATAACAATTAACAAGTAACAATAGAAACTTGACAACAATCACCTACAATGCATTCACAAAGCACTTGCAAAGGAAAAGTGGTCCCACGCAAACTAAAAACTTACAAAAACGCTCATCCATCAACGCGGCGGGACTTTAGCGTTTTCCTAGTTATGATATTACAATAAGAGAATTGTAATATGGATACAAATGCCATCCTCGTGTCCGGGTGTCTCATGGGTGCACGCAGTCTGAATATATAGTAATATTATTCTGGTGGACATGGTCTCGAATCCCGCATATTGGAGAGCGATTTTATCATTTTGGTGCACCCCCATGCTTTTGAATTTTGATTATCATCAATTAACAACATTTTGGGAGAGCAACGACAATGTACCTGTGATTGTACATATTTATAAGTGACAAACACGGAATAACATGTGTTCTTCAGGTAAGCACATAGCGCGCTCCTCCGACTATCACTGATCGGACAGTTGCAGTTTTCGCCACCAGGTAGCAACCCCTTTGCTTGGAAACGCGTTGATATAGGGCAAAGGGAAAACGTACTAAATTTCTATCACTCGCCTGACTGAATAAAACGGGGAGACATTCAGTCAGGATTGCCGGTGGCACTGGCGGGTATCGAAGCACTGACCTGTCATATTTGACTGTGGTGCCCCTTTTAAAAAGTTTGAAACAGCAACCCAACTTGTTTTTTTTTGTTTTAGAAATGAAAATAATTTTTTATTTTGTAACCTTACCTAATTTGAGGCCTGAAATCCTTATAAATTTGTTCGGTATCCTGTATTCACTGCCTCCAAACTCCAGGTTGTTAAACACTGTGTTTTCACATCTTAAATAATAGCTGACACTTTGTACCCACTTTTTGAAAATGACTCGATATTTCAATAAAGTGTACCTTTATTTTTTACCCTTGTAAATCTGTAAAGCAAATCACTTCCTCCAAAGCTCACAGGTTGTTGAACACTGTGCCATATCACATTTTCGAGCACTTGTCACCCCCCTTTTTTCAAAAAAAAAAAAAAAAAACACAACAACTAACTTTTTTAAATTGAACCTCCTTTTTCCCAAAAATAAACTTTCAGACTTCCCCTGTAAAAAACCCTGGGGACCGTCTGGTGGGTTTCTATCACAGACTGCTGCCCATGAATGACTGAAACAATACAACCCCCCCCCTTGTTTTCGAAGCGAGGTCAGGGGGGTGGGTCGTCCCTTTTTTGCTCGTCTCAGCGAAGTTTTTTGGTCGGAGACGTTTTGGGTTTTGGGGGGGGGGGGGGGGGGGGGGTCCCTTTGATTGCGGGGAAAAGGGGACTAAATTCCCTTTTCCCCACAGACATAAATCACACAACTGTTTTTGATGTAAACTGTCCCTGTAAAATCTTCCGTTTTTGGTTAATGGGGAAAACATTCCGTAGGTAAAATTTTAAATATTAAATTTATAAAAAACAAAATCCATTCCGACCGGGGTTTCGAACTGGGGGTCTCCCACAACCAGGTAGGAGCCTTAGCCAACTAACCACCGAACGGTAACTTTTTAAACTTCTGACTGTAGTTGCATTTAGATCGAATGGATGGAACAGTTTTTTGGGCAAAAGAATATCTGTTCCCTTTTGAATGCCCCAAAACAAATATTTTTTATGTCATTACGGGGGCACGCGAGGGGGGGGGTGAGGGGGGGACATCCCCATAAACCCTTCTCCGCCCCCCTGCCCCCCCCCCCCCCCCCCCCAACCCAACGTGTAATACTTTTTTTTTTATTGCGACAATAATTTAGCAAACGCAATGCAAATGAGATTCATAAATATGAACTTTCTATATTTTAGTCAAGTTGTTTGTTTTTTACTTTATTTTTTTATTTGCTAGCACAAAAATTTTGGTTTGTCTTTGAAAAGCTCCTTTGTTTTCTGCGGATTTCGCGAGCAAAGTTGAAGTTCTAGGTTTCCCAATGGGCCGGGGGCCCGCCCGGCTAGGGGGGAGGTAAGGTGCGGGGGTTTTCCCACGTCCGTTCTAAACAAGCAGTTACTTTCCATTTCAATCAGGCTATTTTGTTTTGGAAAATAGTTTTAGTAGTCAGAGAGATGCAGAGAGAGAAATAAATTTTATTTATTATCAAAAATAAAGTGATTCAACTCGAACGAAGCGCCCGTTTACGATAAAAGTGTTTAGTGATTTCCCGGGAAGAAAGTGACAGGGGAAATTCGTGTGTCAGTTTAGTGTCAAAATACTAATCACAGATCGCATCAAAAGTGTTTCGTGTGCGAAAGCACCGTCATAGACATTGAAAAGACTTTTAACAGTTTTGTTAATTTCCCGCATCGAGTGCAGCTTGGCGAGCGTACCTTCTTTTACGACTAAACCGTGGGTACTAGAAATAGCATGGCAATGACCGCTTTCGGGACTTGGCTATTACATAAATAAAACAACCCTTTTTCCCAAGGACTTTTGATTTAAAAGAAGTCGTTCGAGGGTTTTGAAAAGGGGGCCCCAAAAACTCGAGGTTTATCCTTCTTTAAAAGGGTGGATTAAATATGATTTTTTCAATTATTTGCATTTGCTCTGGGCCCATGTCGTTTTACGAACCCAAAAATCACGATGTTTTAGGGGGGGAGGGTAGATTTACACGCTACTTTAAATTTTAGATTTGCCCCCAACCATTGTATTTCCCCCCCGTCCCCCCACCCCCCTTATGAAAGTCCTAGCGCGCCCCTGTGTTAATACCACCACGCAGGTATAACGAGGTTTTTTCTCGATCACACAGTCCAAAACAGAGTAGAACGAACCTCGACTACTGCACTTTTAAAAGGCAGGTGGGACCACATCCACCTGAAACAGTTAGCTGCAGTGTTTACTGTTTTGAAAAAACCAAACCCGGGTTGGATGAGTAGAAAAACAAAAATAATACAAGAGAGAGAGAAGGAGAGAGAGGAGAAGAGTGAGAGAGAGAAAAAGAGAGGAGAGAGGAATTATTTTTTCGGTGCAACGGGGGAACAGGGGCGTAACTCTTTTGTGTGTGGGGGGGGGGGGTTTGTTAAAGAAAATTGGGGAAAAGTTTTCTAGATTTTTACGTAAAATTGGTTTGACGATAATTTATAAATTGGGAATTGCGTTAAAAAAAAAACTTGCCACAAATTGTGCCCCCCGCCCTCTCGCCAAAATTTTGGGGGGGCGGTTGCGGGTTTCCCCCCCTTTGCCCCCATCGCAATTATGGTTCAAATGACTAGGAAATAAAATTTGTTGAGTAGACTTCGTCGTACTTATTGTGGTTTTATATTGTTTGGAACGCGAAACAAACTTGGTTTGCATGGTATAGTATATTTGCTTACATTTTTTAAATTTCAACAATCATGTCAGGGTTTTTGTTCCTCCGCCCCACCCCAAATCTCGTTACCTACTAGGTCTTTTTTTTAAATTTTAAAACATTTCGTACGGCACTAAGGAATTCGCAAACTATATGTAAAGATGAATAAGTTCATTTTGCTGCTGCTGTTGTTTTGGACACTTATTTAACTGGGGCTTAAAAAAATTTACAAAGTAAAAACAACTTTTGTTTTTCGATCCAAAAAAAACGGACCTTCCCTTTCTGTCAACATCTTGTAAATGAAACCTACAACCCCCAGGGGGCCCAAAGGGAAAAGGGGTTTGGTGTACAATCTATACATCCAAATGAAGTCTGAAAAAATCTTTTGAAAGTGCTTGTTATAAAAATGGTACGCTGCCTACTGACAAAAAAACTTTTGTTTTCAGATCCCAAAAAAAACGGATCCTACTTGCAGCAACAGCTGTAACTTGGGAAAAACTGCCACCTATCCAACCCCCCCAAAAGGGATGTCTATCTACAATTTAATGGGGAAAACTGAAAAAATGCTCAGAACTTGCTATTTTTTAGTACACTGATGGTTATTTTGTGATGATGACAACTTATTTATTTTTTTGACTTTCTTTTTCAATGCTAAAAATCCCAGCTGCGAAGTGAGTACAACCATTTATCTCACCGCCTACAGGTAGGGCCCACGCATACATATTTTTTCTTTCTTTTTCCAAATAAATTTATAAAATCTATTTTTAAAACTTCTAAAGGGTTACCAAAAACGAAACACTCCCCCTTGCTTTTTAAAATTGAATAATAAATTGTAGCAGTTCCAACTAAATAATATCAAGCCTGGGTTTTGTACAAACAAACGTGCGACTAAAAGGAAGAGTGGTAAAAAAATTTTACTTTGTGTGTTTTTTTTTTTTTTTTTTAATTTTATGTTTGTAAGTATGACTTGAATATATTTTACACAAACTGTACGAAAATAATTATTCCTCTTTCTTATTTTCAGTTATCCTCGCCATATGGCAACCATCCCGTTCGAATCAGACCCAACATCTATTGCACCATCATACCCGTCGTTTAGTTTTTTGTTTGTCTGCCCAAAGGGCCCTTTGCCTTCCAGAGCTTCGAGCTCCCGTTCGACCCCATGAACCTTCTTCATATAGGAACGTAGTGGGAAAAACAAACTCAGTAGTTCTTCATACGATGGGGAGGAATTTGCTTTGTGTTAGCTGGAAAAATTTCGGCCAAAAATGTTTCCCCCCAGGTAGGGTTTTTTCTGCGGCTTAATGTCATCCATCGTTTTTTTGTTCTCTCCAATAGGCAATTTGCATGAACTTTAGACGCATTTTTTTTGTAGCCCAGCTCATAACAGTTTCAAAAAAAAATTTTAGACCTAAAAACTCTAATTTAAAAAGAAAAATTACAAATCTCTTTTTTAAAAATTACGTTTCAACTCCCCTTTAAAAAATTTAAGTAAAAGTTTGGCCCATTTTTTTCAAAGGTTTTCCCTTATACCGTGAAGAATAGAAAAAAAAATATCTTTGACACAGAACGCAAGGGTTTTTTATTATCCGTTAACAACAAATAATTGGCTGGGGGGACAGTAGTTTTTTACAAACCAAGAGACTTTCTTTTAAAGGGGCCCGTTTTGTGTTTTACGAATACGATAATTTTGTAAAAGAAACCCTTCCTATTCAATAGATTTGCACAGGGTGAATGCAGTGCAGTAGCCCCAGCCCTGTAGTGCCCGATTGCGTCTAAATTTGTTTTTTTTAAACAAAATTCATGCAAAAAGCCTATTGATGCTGTCTGACTGCCTTTTATAAGTATAAGTCGATTTCAGGACATTTGCTAATTTTTTTTTGGCTAAAAAAGTTAAATTTTTTTGATTTTTTTTTAGTGTAGGGGTTAAAGATTATAGTTTTGTTAAAAAATAAAAAAAAAAGCAGTTTCGATTACATAGGCCCAGTTTTTTTAAATTTTGATTTAGTCCCCAGTTTTTTTTAGGCCTATGTTTCAAAGGTCTAAAAACGTTTTTTCAGTCTAAGCCTTTATTTAATTTATTAGCATAGGCCTACACCATTTTTTGTATTTTCATGTTGATGTTCTTAAGTTTGCATTTTTTCATAAAAAAAGCATTTGTAATTTGGAGATTAACCGTTTTCTTAACCACAATACATTCTAGCAAATATTAGACCCCAAAATTTTAGACCAATGCTCAGTTTTACGATACTAGTTGTCTTAGACAAAATTGTCCGTGACAAAATCTGCGCACCGTCGGGCACGTCACCTTGTGCAACGGCGCTCACGTGTTGGGCCAGTTTAAGCGCTCGATCTTATTTGGGGGGTCGGGGGTTTGAAACCCCCTCGGACCGACAATCCTGACTGAAGGTTTTTAAAAAAATCCTTTTAAATAGCCCCCGGACTCCCTTCACAAATTTTCCTATCCGCAAAATAGGGTACCTATTTGTCACCTGAAGAGGGGCACACCGGTTTAAAACTGATGTGCCTACAGCGGGCATCCTAAAAAATTTATTTATTTTTATCAAGTTTTAAAAGCAGGTTTTTTAAGACGGCAAATAATGCAGTAGTTTGGGACGATGGTTGCCGGACAATCTCTGCTCATCTATTTCTAAGGGACAAAATTCCAGGTGACCCAAGTCTCACGGTTTTGGCGCAGTGGGTATCCAGGGATTCATAAATGAAACCCAAATTAAACCCCTAAAATAAAAATAATAATAATAAAAAAAAATAAAAAATTTCAATGTATTTTTAATTTATATTTTTCCTAGATTGTCTGGTTGCCGCCCCTGGGGGAAATTGCAAATTGAGTTAGGTTCCTGTATCATTGCTATGCAGTTTTGGCTTGAACATTTTAAATAATTTATTCTGAATAATTATATATTAGAGTCAAATCTTTTGTTGGTGAGCGTAGCGGCGAGCGAAGATTCCATTTCACACACTGGAGAAAAAAATCCGGAAGTTTTTTTTTTTTTTTTTTTTTTTTTTGTATTTTTGTTGTTGTTACACATTCGGCTAACCGATACTCCGATTGCGATAAATTTTATGGAGGCCTTCGAAATCTCTGAACTTAGAACTGCCACGTTTTTAGCGCAACGGGAATTTTTTTACAAACGCAATTTTACGATTTTTTTCGATTTTTTAAAATTTCTTCGATAATAACCTACACGCTTTATCCGATGTATGATTTTTCCAGAACCTTATTTTATGAATAAGATATTCTTGTGAATTGAGCGTAATCGAAACTTATTTTCTCATGAAAATCAAATTTTACGGTTTTTTTTCTTTTTTAAAACATTCTTTGACTTAAACACTACATGCTTATCCTATGTAATGATTTTCACAGAACTTTATTCACAATTTATACTCGTGTTAAATTTGACGCAATCGAATAATTATTTCTTATGAAAATTGCAATTTTACGATTTTTAATTTTTTTAAATACGATTATTAAAAAATTAAGTTAATTTTTTGTATTTATTTAATTTAATTTAAAAAAATCTGTCAAACTAAGCAATAATTTTTCACAGAACAACAGAAAATCTGCGTTAACAATGGAGTTTCAATCACAATTACGCTCATCCAAACACGCGGCGGGACTAAGCGTTTTCCTAGTTATAAAGATTTGAACACAAGAATGATGGTTGAACACAAGAATGAAGATTCGCGTTCGGTGGTTCTTCCGCGAAAGATTAATTACTCCCTGATTTGCTGTTCCTGATTTTTGGCAAACCTCATATTCGTTTGAGTGGGATCGTCTAATAAATCAGTTTTTTTTCTTTTCGTTTTTCTTTTTTAATGTTTTTTTTCTTCTTTCTTTTTTTTTTTCTTTCTTTCTTTCTTTTTTTTCCTTTCCTTTTTTTTTTTTTCTTTTCTTTTCTTTTTCTTTTTTTTTTTCTTTTCTTTTCATTCCCCACCCCCTTTTATTATCTATTCGATTCATTCATAAATTGCATTTAATATCCTTTTTATTTGTTATCAAATTTGTTGAGTATTTAATGCATTGTTGTAAAATTACTATTTCAAATATTTACCTAAATGTAGTTCATTGTTGTGTCTGCATCTATGTAATTAGATTTATTTAGTTGTCCTTCTTTGTAAATCAGTTTTTATAACTGAATAGGATAGACGTTAAATAAATAAATAAAATAAATAAATAAATAATAATAATAATAATATTTTTTATTATTAATAATAAAGCATATCATAACACATCAAACATATTCTATTAGATTCGATATCCCACAAGGCTTCATCAGAAGCTTGTCTGTGGGCTAATTATAATACCAAGTGGTGGGGCCTACAGCAGCCAGAAAATCGTCGTCCTTTTCCCCACTGTAATGAGCTCTAAGCCAAGTAGTGGGGAAAGTCTTAGAATTCCTCTTTCCTTACCCACGCACACGGGCAAACTAGCCAGAAGATCGTCGTCCTTTTTCCTTACCCACGCACACGGGCAAACTAGCCAGAAGATCGTCGTCCTTTTCCTTACCCACGCACACGGGAAAACTAGCCAGAAATCGTCGCTCTTTCCCCACTGTAATGAGCTCTAAGCCAAGTAGTGGGGAAAGTCTTAGAATTCCTCTTTCCTTACCCACGCACACGGGCAAACTAGCCAGAAATCGACGCCTTTTCCCCATCTCAGCCTGTAACGACATCAAAAAACGAAATCGTCGCCTTTCCCACTGTAAGTAAGCCCAAGTAGTGGGAAAGTCTTAGAATTCCTTTTCCCACCCACGCACAG